>CAUHTR010003137.1:0-50085 GCA_959609185.1 Schmidtea polychroa
TTTTTTCGATCAATACTACTCGAATATTTTACTTATAAAAGTGCAAATTATAACTTATGCTTCATATTGATATATTACTAATATATACTACTTATAAAATTACAAATTATAATTTAATTTTTTTCGATCAATACTACTCGAATATTTACTTATAAGAGTACAAATGATAATCTACACTTCATATTAATACTACTAGAATATACTACTTATAAACTTGCAGATCATATATTTATGTCAATACTACTCATATATATTACTGATGAATTTAAAACTTATGATGTATACTTCATATCACCACTACTCGTAGATGTACTACGTGTAAAGACGTAAACTCTCGGGAACTATTTGAATGCATTTTCATCTATTAGTTATAAAACCTACTACTCATTTGTAAATATAGCAATCATTTCCACATTGTTTTTAAATCGTCTAGTTCATCTACAACTAAGACTAACTCATCATTATACAGATAACCTTACTTATACATTATAATGTTATAAACCACCCCCATTATTCAGGGCCTATATTCGACTACTTGATAGTACTTAGAAACCCTATTTATATCATTTATACATCCCAAGCTAACCCATATAATACCTCATATATGATATTACTTAGATATACTACTCATAAATCGATAATTATTATTAGACCCATTATTTATGTATTTAGCCCTTATACAATCGACAAATCATTTACGTCTAATGATGGATAAATTAATTATGCTTATACATTATTTACCAAATCATAGATCAGCTACGAATCCATATGGTCATTATATATACTTGGTACAACTCATATATCCCCTATGACTACGAATAAATATATCACTTATAAAATTTATAAACCCTCTATACCCATTAATGAATCCATTAATTATATATACATTGCCTACAGGTCGATCAATAGCTATTAGTAAATATAGCAATTAGACACACCCTACTTGCGAGGTTCATAAATTACCTAGGATTATTAATCAATGGGCTAATCATGTTACCTTGCTTATAAAGTTGAGAATTCCCTTATAACCATATTACCTATATATCAGTTATAAATGCACAACTCGGCTAGTACTATTTGATAAACATATTAGGTATATATATACGTTAATTACCAAATTTAGGAAAATTCTCCAAAATAATTATACTTGATCATCTCCCAGTTCCGGATTGTAACACGAAAACGAAAAGGTAAAATTATACAATTATAAAACGAAGAGTTAAAGAACAAAATCAAAATTTAAACCTCATTTATTCATAATAAATTCACCGGGGCAACTGACCCCCAATAACTCTTCGCAGAGGTTCAATCTGCCTAGTCATAATCGATGGAAGGACACAGAAGGTCCAGTTCATATTCACCCGGTTGAGAGGTGCATGGTTTCTATGACAGTGTGGCCGAATGAATCTTCTGGGGCGCCCATCGGCTGAAACCAAAACACTGAAAGTAAATAATGAAGAATCGGTGCAATTACCTGAAATTTTTACGATAGCAAGTCCTCATTGGCCACGGACACCTAATTTTCTTTTCTTTTTGGTCGGAGCGCTCTTCGATTTAAAAGGGGATTCCTAAACAGATAAATGTAAACAAAATGAAAAAGAAAAGCAATATAATAAATGAATAATTTTAAATGAGTAGGAAAATGAATATCATAAATGAACAATTTTAAATAAGTGAGAAAATTTGTATCATAAATGAATAAATTTTAAATAGATAGGAAAATTAATATCATAAATGAACCATTTTAAATAGACAGAAAAGGAAAACTAATAATAAAACGATAATATTTTAAATTGCTAGTCAGCGTGATAATTTAAATAAAATTAGTAGTAACCTATAATGAAAATTGTAGAATGTCGAATTTGAGGGATCAGAGGGAAGTGGAACAATGCGAAGCAACGGACGAGCGCCTCCCATCCAGGCACATCTGGCACCACATCCATCGGTGGAGCCAGGGTCGAGATCTAGACTGCTCAAACCGAGTGATTCGAGCAGGCCCCGAGGCGAACGCACCAGTATGGGTAAAGACCGAGCCGGACAATAATTGGCTCGTCGAGGCCAGAGATCGCACCATGGACGCCATCGCTCTGGCCCAACACGAACTCCGCCTGATCGAGGCTCAGCTCCGGGCCGTTGAAACCGGTCGGCCGTTAGAAGAAGGGGACGTAGAGTCGACACCGGCGAAGAAACGGGGCCGACCCCGCAAGAATGCTTCCCGAAACTGAGACTTCAGTGATCTTGGGGACGATCTCACATTTATTTTGTTTTAGTGATTCGTCACAATCTTAGTTTAATAAACGTATTGTTTTTTTTTGTTTCGAGGTGTCGTTCTAGGCGTTGGTACTTTAATAAATTGCGTTAGATAATAATCGAGACGTTATCACCCTGACCATCAACACGACGGAAATTAGTATACATGCCTAGGGGGTACCCGAGTTTCGATTCATAGAGACCGGCAATTATGAAAAAGGGTTACGGTAAAATTGGTTGATTGTATATTTTACTTCAGTGTACAAACTGTTCGAGGGACTCCGGAAAGACAGGGAGCAGGCGCAGCAACGAGCAGAGCGACTGCAACTTAGTGTCAACCAATTCAAGGAACGTTGTCGGCAGATGGAACAGAGTTGGATCCGCCCTGAGTTGGCCCATAAGTACCTGAGGCAGATCGAACAACTGCAGCTCCAGAGTACTCAGGACAAAACCGAGATACGGGCCCTAAAGCTTCAGATGCGGGCCATGGAGACAAAATTGAACCAACGGGCCATTGATGAGCACGTCGCGGCGGCGATCCGGCCCATGACTATAGAACTGGCCGAAATGCACCCACCTAAACCCAAGGCCAAGCGAAAACGGTTGGGCCGAGATGGGCGTGAGCGACTCAAACGGCTACGGCTAGCCGAACAAAAACTAGAAGAGGAAGCGAGAAAGTCAGCGCTACTTGACAGTTCATGTGTAGGACCGATGGATGTAAATAAAGTGTAGATAGTTGAAGTTGAATTTTTGTATGATGAATGATGAAGATGAGTGATGAGATGTGCGTGGCGTTTTTGGGAAAACTATAGAAGTAGGGGACCAATGAAATCGGACGCAAATCTTCTAACGATAGTCCGTGAACCCAAGGAGTGCTTGACAATTATAGTGCAAGTAGTGCACTCACTTTTTGCGAGCACTCCCCCAGTTGGCACAGTACCAACGGTGATCGCTCATCGGGTGTCAATTGGCAAAATCAAGCTTGTATTCTGGGTTACGCTGGAAACAGCACGAGAGGGTGAAATGTCTGACCACCTGTAACCCACCAGGTTGATTAGGGGGTTGGATAACGAGTGATGGAATTGAAGTGGGGAAGAGATGTGGTAAGGCTGAATTCAGGAAGGATAGAAATACTGGTAACGTGGAAAAATTTACGGTTGAATGCTAAATAGAGACAAAACTAACGAGTTGAGCGTTGTGGTGGAGTTTGATGGCAAATTAAAATGATGCATGAGATCTTAGAATAATGACGATGACGTAAGTCCTTCTATCGGCAGTCGAGTGATGGTTAAGTCGAGTTGCGATGGGGGAGTAGTCCTAAGGCAAGGGCTCACCTGCTCCATCGTAGCTCGCCGACATGGCACAGCACCAACATGATGTGAATCATGGGTGTCATGTTCGGAGTATGATCGTGTGGGTTTTGGTTGAGGGTCCCATGGAATGATAACATATTGCTTGTGTATTTAGGACTATCAACCCCTACTGTGGAAAGAGTATTTTTCTGACTCGACCCAAGACCCAGCACTTCGTTTATCTGAATCTTCCGATTCGACGCGACTCATAACTTTAAGCAATCTTGATTCACATTTCACTTCAGCGAGATCATCCAAGTTTGTGTCATCCGCAATTCTCCTTATGTAACTACAAGTGACACTGCAATTGGATAATGCTCAATAAGATTTCCATGGATAGAAATTAATATACTCCGAGTAAATTTATCTTCAATTTGATCAACTGCATTGCCTCTAGACCATAGGAAGTTGCTGTATTATTCAACTTTCTTCCTAGTAACTTTACCATATGAGTGTCCTTGGCTATTTGGGGTTTTATCCAAATAAATTTTTCATTAATAATTATTAAATTTTCGTTATTAAACTTCTATAAATGAGTGGGACAACCCTGAAAAAGATAGGGCTTCTTCTTCTACCGAAACTCTGAACACCAACTATTATGTAAATATATCGTGTACCATATAAATTATTTTGATTTAGTCTTATAAATATTAATATAAAAATTATTGAATTAAATAAGATCACAATGTTTGCATATTTATTCGCTAGATATATGTAACGCAATTTTATTAAATCAATCAAGTAGCATTTTGACATCAAAGTAACAAAAGAAAAAAAATCCAAATTATGGTTGTGGTGGCCTCACATTTTAATAGAACGACTCTTTAAAACAAATTTGAGACTCACTAGGTTCTACCCAACACATATTTCCCCACCTTGTTACGGAAATTCAAAAATTAAATTCTGATATTGATAGTTGGAAAGAAGAATCGACAGGGAATAATTTTGATAATGAAGCTTACCTACCATTTTACACATTATCAACATGATAGTAAAACAAATAATTATTTGTGTACGATTGCATAATAAAAATCATTTTTTTTGGTAAAAGCCAATCGAAAACATAACAATGATATAATAGTATGACGTCGAAAGTAATGTCTATCATTAGAATGCGATAGCTTGATTTAAATCTAATACATTATTATAAAATATTTAACAGCATTTTTTTCAATTTTTAGATAGAAAATGTATATTAATTTTTTATAAAAATCTCCTAGAACAAGATTCTCAAATTAACATATTTTCTGTTTTTGTTTAACTATCTATAATATTTTTGCATTCCTAAATTTGAAAAAAAATGATTTTTAATTATGAATATATAGCTTATGTTACTTTACCAAATTTAACTATCATCTTTGTTGGATATTATTTTTTATCATTTTTGAAATTATTGTTTAGAAATTTGATTCTACCTTTTGTATTTTCAAGTCGCCAAGAAATCAAAAATTATGGGAACTGGGTAGTTATAACTGGAGCTACCGATGGTATCGGGAAAGCTTTTGCTGAATTACTCGCTAAAGATAGTTTTAATCTTGTATTAATAAGTCGAAGCTTTGAAAAATTGGAAAAAGTGAAAAAAGAAATTTTGGAAAAGCATAATGTTAACATACTAATAATTTCAGCCGATTTTTCTAAATCGGATATTTATGACAAAATCGAATCCGAAATTAAAGATTTAGAAGTTGGGTTGTTGATTAACAATGTCGGAATGTCGTCTGAGTATCCAGATTATCTAACGAGTGAAATCAATTCTCCTCATTCTGTTATAAATATTTTAAATTGCAATTGCTTATCAACAGTCTTAATGACTAGATTACTTCTGAAAGTCAGAATGGCCGACAAAGGTGGCTTTATTTTAAATATATCATCAGCCTCGAGTATGTTTCCGATTCCATTTTTATCGGTATATGGATCTTCCAAAGCTTTTATAAATTCATTTACAAGAAATATGATAGCAGAATTTAGAAGTCGAGTTCATTTTCAAAATGTAGCTCCATTTTTCGTATCAACAAAAATGAGCAAATTAAGACCAAGTTTAACTGCACCCGCCCCTAGAAACTATGCTAACAGCGTACTGAATCGATTAGGAACATCGACATTTACTTATGGGTGTTTTGTACATGAATTGCAAGGCTGGTTAATCGGATTGCTTCCTACTTTTCTAATTGAAAAATTGGTATATAAAGTAAATTACGGTACAAGAATTAGAGCGATTCGGAAAGCTACAAAAATTAATTGATATTTAGTTTTATGAACTTTAGTAAAAATATAATTTTGTTTCTTGTTAAATTTATAGTATATTCGGTATTTGTGTTATTTACCATCTCTAGCTATTATAATTCTGTATTGCACAATTTTGGTTATGTCTGATGAATACAAGTTGGTAACCTGTTAGAAATAGAGAAAGAGAAGAGTTGTGTTTCTAAAATTCCCTATTGGTGACCGTTTAAGGATTTTCGACTATCGCCTGTTCGCGTATAACTCGCGTGCGCATATTATTTAATTCATTTTTCTAACTAAATTCGTTATATTTATTACATTTTGTTATTCAAATTTCAATCTAAAGAAATCTTAACTCATTTTCAAAAATTTAAATTAATATATATATATATTGAATTTATTAAAAAGAGAGCTTGAAGACTGACTGTAAATCAATCATCATTTTATACTAAACAAATTATATGAAATAAATTTATTTTTCCCCAACAATAATTGGTAAAATCAAATTCACTTGAAAAAGCAGTGTCGAAAATTCATGAGTATCAAAAAACATCGATATATTACTGATTTATAGTCTTCAAGCTCTCTTTAATAAATTCAATGGAAAAAATAATCAGTGGTGAAATTGGAAAAAAAGTTCTTATAATATATATATATATATATATAATTTTACTAGTTTTTTATTGTAAACGAAAATTCCATCATAATAAAGCAAAGTAAAATATTTTTGATTATCGATTTGCTTCATTTTTTTCGGAATTTCTCAAATAACTCGCGCGCGAATAGACGGTAGTATCCTTCATGTTCGTCATTAATTACGAGAAAAATGCAGCTACATGGGAAACAAAATTGATCAATTGTAGTTAAGGGAGATGATCCAAATTCCTGTGGCCTGGATATCAACAATTTGTTTATTAGATTTTTAAACATGTTAGTCATTTAAAAAATATATAGGAATGAATATGTTAAATTAAAAATATTTTTTAATACCGGATGGCTCGTCATAATTTTCTAATAAATGACTAATATTTAATAATTCATTTTTACTCATGGCCCGATATCCAAACGCAATGACTCTTTCTTTATTTCCTTCAGTTTGAGATAATACAGCTCCGATGGGATCAAAGCCTGCATCTGTATCCAATATGAAAGGTTTAGTAAAATCTGAAAACTTTAAAACAGGTGTAGACGTTAATTTTAGCTTTAAAATTTGAAAAGAACTTTCACAGTGATCTGTCCACTGTAGTTTCTTTTGTTTACTCTCATATAGCGCTTCTAATACTTTTGTTCTTTTCTATAAATCTTCGATAAATATTTTGCTGGGTTATTGGGTTGATGATAAAATTAAAATTCTTACTCTGACTCCAAGCGTGTCTTTGACTGACTCACAATTAACAAGTAACACTGGAAACTTTATTGAATATCACAAATATTTTCACAATGATACAATTGAGTCAATAAGCTGACTATCGATTATACAGTGCTTATTACAACCCTATGGTGAAGAACAACATACGCGTATAACCTTGATTTGACAAATCTCTCACAACTGTGGAGAGTAATAATTGGTAATTTTAACTGATTGTTTTCTGATTTGACTTGGATTTACTCGTCGAACTTGACTCTGTTATCAACTGAATAAGCTCTTGCTGCTTCACTTTATTTCTGTTTTCTCTTTAATTTTCTCTGCTTCAATTCTCTTCAAATTCTCCAAATAAATTAAATATTATATCTCAAATCTTCCGTCGCAATTCTGTTCCACAATATTCCACAAAATTCTGACTCAAATGTTTCCTCGCAAATATTCTCCTTTAACTGTTTTCCTCGTAATCGTTCTTCTAACTTGTTCCCCAAATTGTTCTGTAAATCGTTCTCTAACTCGATCCCTTAGTTCTCTGACTGCTTCTGCTGTGCTTCCCCTTTTATACATCGTCACTTTGTGGCACTTCAGTTTATCTTTAATTTCCCATTTTTTCTCCAATATAATTTCCCAACTTTTCCCTGCAACCGAGTTATCTTTGACAGTTGTCGAGATATTTTCTAATTTTCCCTTTTGAGGCCCCGGCCTGTTTTTGTTTTGTTCCCGTTATCTCTGACAAGCTGTCGAGATAAGAATATTGTTGTTTTTTCTATTTTTCCTGATTTTGAAATTCCTTTTCCTTTTTGTACTAACTAATTAGTAATGACCTTTGTTTTTGTTTTCATGTCTGATTTCTTTTGTTTCATTCCTCTTTCTCATTTCATTTTACTTCCGTTTTCTTTTCTGAATTCCCATAGATCGTCCCGTTTGCCATGACGATCTTCCCACAAGTAATTTTATTTATTTATTTATAAATTTGTTATTTAGGTATCCCCAAGAATTTGCAAAGTCTAAGAATCCTCTCAAACCTTTTACACATTTAGGTCTATCAAAATGTTTAATAGTTTCTATTTTGCTATTGTTCGTTCGTTATCAATTTTCTTCAATGACCTGACCCAAAAACTTTACTTCATTCTTTTTGAATTGATAGGCTTATTTTTATGTTTGCTTATTTAATATTTTGAAATACTTTTTCAACAGTTTTATAATGTTCATCTAGTGTTTTGGAGAAGATAAGGATATCATTAAGATAGACAATCGCTCTTTTCCAGTTCAATTCGACAAGAACAAGATTCATAAGTCTTTGAAATGTTGCAGGTGCGGCAGATATCCAAAATGGCATTCTATTGAAGTAATATTGCGTGTTTTTCGTCGAAAAAAATTTAGATTCATCTAGTAATTCTTCGGTATTTAGAATCGGGAAGATTGGGCGTTCTGTTAAATTATTCAAACCACGATAATCCAAACATATTCTTCTATCACTAATGTTTTTCTTTTTAATGAATACTTATGGTGAATTTCAAGGTGATGTACATTCTGAAATAATGCTATATTTCAACATTTCTTGAATATTTTCCTCAATCTTTCCTATTAAATGCACTGGTTGTCGTCTAGGGTTGATTACAATTGGACTACATTTAGTAAGTATTTCATGCTTTAATAATTCGGTCTTTCTAATTTCCCATTTATGTTTCATAAAAATTTAATTCTTATCTTTACAAATATCGCTTTTAAATAAATATTCAGTAATTGCATTTATATTATCTTCACATTTCTTTACCTCCAATTTAATACCAATTTTTTTATTAATTTTGGATTTATATCTTTGTCTACTAAAAATTCCACTACTTGGATTTGAGAAATCTTATCTATTTTTACTTGTAGAAGAGTTTTACCACAAATTTCAATTGGACTATCGTTTGCACATCTTATCTTCAAATTACTATTGGTCAATTGAAAATTACCTTTTTTTAAAAATACTATCATCGATAACAATTATGGTGGAAGCAATCTGGTTCACTTTTCCCAAGGCCGAAATAGTAATTATATGAAACAGAAATGTGGACGAGACACTATTTTCAGTTACAGAATGAAATTAGGTGTCTTAAAATAATGGTACAAGAACATAGTCAGAATAATCTAAGTGACAATAAATGATTTAACGTATCAGCAATTGATAAACATTTAAAATTTTATATTATACATTAATAAATACTATTTGAAAATACTTTTTTTAGATATTTTACAAAATCAATCTTTGAAAGTTTATTTACTTTTATTTATTTATTTTTATAATTTTTAAATATATACTTATAATCAGTAGTGAGCTGTGAAAAAAACAACAAAGGGCTCGCAAAAAAAAATTTAGGTGTTTTTCGTCCAAAAAATGCTTTTTTCCGAATTTGCTTTTTTAGTAAAATATAAAAGCGTCCAGAAAATTATTTTTTGATATACAAATGCGGTAAAATTGTTTTAAAAATGTGTACTACCAAAACAATAGAAATTTTAATTTGAAGTGAAGCGCAAAATCACAGTTGAAAGAACAACAAGGGGCTCTGCCGAGCCCCCGCGGGACATGCATAGCTCACCACTGCTTATAATGACTACAGTCATACCCCGGATAACGTCGGTCCACCATTATAGTCATACCCCACTGTAACGTTGCGTGGCTTCGCTGTAACGTTTTTTTTTAATTCTCTTAATCTTTTAAATCTATTTAATTGCGAATTTTTTTCTTAATTATAATTAGTTCGTATAACGTTGTTTCGGTTAACATCGCGTTTTTCTGGAACCATTTAACAACGTTAACCGGGGTATGACTGTATTATTTTTCTTCATTTTAGGACGAATTTTTAAATTAATTTACAAGCAAAAATCATATTGAGTCGAGTGATTGTATAAAAATTAAAAACGATATTGATTGTCTGATTATCATAAAGTGCTTTGATGTTTAATTTAACTTTATTTGAAGGTCTAATATATTTTTTTGTAAATAATACAAATACTAGTGACAAATGAGAAAGCAGATACGAACAGTAGGTTAAATGTTTTCTGAAACACATGCTAAATTCCATAAGACATTTGCATATCTACATGACCAGAAATGATTCTAGGATTACACTTGTTTTATTAATAATTTTTAATTTAGATTTTTATGCAAAATATGACTTATATGAATGAAACTCAAAAAAATTGTTTGTTTTTTATTTTTTAATATTTTTTTATTTTTTTTATCCTCAGAAAAAAGATTACGAAATAAATTCAAATAAATCAGCAAAATATAAAAAATCGAAATGAAGATGAATATCAGATATGAAAATAATGGACATTAAATTAATATAGAATGGAGTTCATCCAAATTGGACTTTGCTCTTCCACCAAAAATAACGTTTAGCTGATACTTGTTTTATCTTATTTTATACTCGTTTAAAATTAATAGACTAATAAACATTGGACGCGAGCCACGTGAAAATTTCTTTACAAAATAATATATAAAATTTTAAAATTTATTTCCAATTTTGAATAAATTTGAATCAAGGACATCAAAAAACCACAAATAAATCTTTATTTAAATAAATTGAATTCTTCATCAGATTTATAATTTATTTTATTATTATCATTATTATTATTATTATTATTATTATTATTATTATTATTATTATTATTATTATTATTATTATTATTATTATTATTATTATTATTATTATTATTATTATTATTATTATTATTATTATTATTATTATTATTATTATTATTAATTGACGAAATGGATTGACCCATATTAGTGATCATTTTTGCAAGTGTACCAGTAAAAAACTAAGTATTTATGATTTTAAGATCTTGTTGAAAAAATGAGAAATTTCTGGGAACGAGTAACGTTTGAGGTATTGTTAATTAGATCTTTAAATCCTATAATTGTTATTCAAAGTACCCAGTCTACAGGGATTTTGAATGTATTCAAATAATTTAACTTGCATATTTATCATTTGGGATGATTTTATTGTTTGTTAAATTTTTATATGAAAATTTTTTTAATTTTTAAATTAATTTTTTATATTAATTTTATAAGTTTTTTTGTATGAGAATGTTGACAACTTTGCTTTTTTTTTAAATTAAAATAATTTTTATATGATTAAAAAAATGTTTTTATTTTCAAAATATTTTTTTAGTTTGACACATTTTGATTATGATAATTATTTGTTGATTTTTTTGAATATTCTTATTTTAATTTAGTTGTTTATAATTATAATTATTATTGTTATTATTATTATTATTATTATTATTATTATTATTATTATTATTATTATTATTATTATTATTATTATTATTATTATTATTATTATTATTATTATTATTATTATTATTATTATTATTATTATTATTATTATTATTATTATTATTATTATTATTATTACAATTACGTAGTATGATGTAAGACTACGGGTTTGAAATCTTCGGTAAGAAGTATTAAAACTTTTCATTATTAATTTACTATAATAAAGACTAAAATTAAATGTTATAGCTGTTTTTGTTTTATTGTTTATTCTTCAGTTTAATTGTGATATTTACTTGAATATTTGCTTATCATTTTCTTAATAATAAATTAAATATCACTTAATCATATTCTTGATTCTTTTTACCAATATTTTAATATGCCAATTTCTTCATCTCGGAAAAATATTTACCCCCAATAAAATCAAAAATAGAAAGTTCGAGATCCCTTCCAATCAAAAACACAAATCATGCGGATTTGTCAAAAATCTATAAAACTGTGCTGTCAATAATCAATGACATTGAAAAGCAAATATTGGATTTCGGTAATTTATTGATGCATAAACCAAGGTCATCTTCCGAAAATCTAGAAAACTTCTTAGAATTTTTGGAAGCTCAAAAGGAGAATGAAGAAATTAAATTCCCGAATCATTTACTTGATATTCTGGAAAGAAACTCAAATCAACCTCATATGTTAATCTCAGAATTCTATGATCTGAAAGCCATTGGGAAAAAATTGCAATCATTACAAAAAATTATACATAAAATCCCACTAAAAATGGACTATATTTTCCTTCACAATTTATTACCTTATTGTGTAAGTTTTATTGACAAAGTTGGCGGGAAAGAAATACCTCCAATCACTAAAGAATACGAAGAGATAATAAATAAAAATCTCACGGAAATTGAAAAATTAGCAGAAAATGCTAAACTCAATCCAATTTCAAAAAACTCTCAAGACATTTCAATCCGAAAATATCTCAACACTCACGATCAAGTCAACTCTCATGTGGTTCAATTCGGGGAGATTTATCTAGAAATTTGCTCCATTGTCAAAAATTGGATTGAAATCGACAGACAATATCCAGAAAAATTACAGGAAACCATTTTATGGCTAAGAAACAGAAGGTTAATGTTATCAAATCGAATTAAAGCACTCAAAAAACACCAATTTGAATTGAAAACCAGAATAATTGACATGGAAAAATCAATAAATCTAAAATCAAATCAAATATCCCAAACAAATATTGACGCTATCCACTATACTCAACATGACAAAAATGTAATTGCGGCCAGCAACAAAATTAAACAGGATATTCACGAAATGAATTGCATCATTAACACCCATGCCATCGAAAAGCAGCAATGCATTGAACAAAACATGATTAGATATCATGATGAACAAATAAATGCTTACAATGTCTTAATAAAAAAGGTAAGAATATATTTAGCTAATTTTATTAATACAACAAATTCTCAACAAGTGTTTAATACTCATTGATGTCGATGGAACTGTTGAGGATACCTAAATAACAATTTATAAAGAAATAAATAAAATTACCTGGGAAAGATCGCCATGACAAACGGGACGATCTATTGGAACTCAGAAAAGAAAACGGAAGTAAAAAGAAACTAAAAATGAGAAAGATAAAGGAAATAAAAGGAATCAAAGAGGAAAATGAAAACCAAGGTCAGTACTGATTAATTAGTACAAAAAGGAAAAGGAATTTTGAAATCGGGGAAAAAGGAAAACAACAATATCCTTATCTCGACAAGCTTGCCAGTGATAACTAAAATTGATGGTAGAAGGCGGTCAAACAAAAGAGAGAAAAGGGAAAATAACTTGACAGCTGTCAGAAATAAAATGGGACAGTCGGGGAAAGTAGGAGAAGAAAAATGGAAAAACACTTGATTATCTGGAGTGCCACAAGAGAAACGAACTATATAAGGGAAAACTGGTGGACTGAAATGGGAATAAAATTAGAGACAAAAGTGATGCGAAATTGAGACAATTTGAAAGACAGTTTGAGAGATGATTTGAGAAACGAATTGAGAGACGATTTGAGAGACGATTTGAGAGATAAAATTATTGGAGAAAATTAGACGTTGAACGAAACGTTGTTGGACAAACGATTGTCAAAAAAATAATTGTAAAGGAAATAATTGTTGAGAATAATTATTGGAGAAGAGTTGAAGAAAAGAATTAGTTGAAAAATAAAACGAAAAGAAGTTATTTGATTATTTGAATAATGTTGTGAAGAAAGTCAAAGAAAGCAACCAGCTGAAAGTCCCAGTGATAAACCATTCAGTGATTTGTGGTCTTTTTAACCGGTGTTATACTTAAGTGCTATTCCTCACCGAGTGTTGTAATAAGCATTTTATAGTCACCAAGCAGAGCGTTGAATTTATTGTCAGTGTAAAGAGAAAGTTTATTTGTGATTATCAATAAAGATTTCTGTTGTCAAGTGTTATTTGTGAATCGGTTGAAGACACGCTTGGAGTCAGAGTAACATTTAAAATTATCACCTACTCAATAACCCAACAGAACCAAAGACGATATAACTTTCTGTATACTATCATAAATATCAGGATTCATTGTCGAACCTCCAGATAACACTCTGTTTGAATGTAAATCCTTTCTGAGGTCAACATCGCATTTCATCTTGCTGTTATAAGTCCAATCCTGAATACCAGCAGTTTTTATTCCCAAAATGATGACTGTAACAAAACTTCAGGACATCTGAATCTTTCATATCTAATGGTTATAAATTGATCATCTGGTAGTTCATAACTCTTTTGAAGAAACGATTAAAAATCAGTAGTCTGCATTGCTTGCTCAAAAACAAGACCAATGAAACATAGTTGTTCTTTAATATCTAGAACAAATTCTCTTTCCACTGTGGTTGTAAAACTGTAACATCGTTCTGTCAGTATTTTCATCAAATAATCTGTCAAATCATTTATTGACCAACAATTAAGAGCAACACATCATCTCCGGCAAATCCAGCTTTGCACATTCCTGATTTATTATCCCTAACCATTATCACTTTTTAACAAAAACAAATTCCGATATTCAAATTATTATTAAACATAAGAAACAAAATAAAGCTTCAAAATCGAAAAAACCAGAAATGCAAAAAATCAATTCAATTAATTCGACCAAACAAACATAAAACTCTCCTTCCAGAACTCGAAAATTATAATAAAATAGCCAACACCAAAACCAATCACAATTACAACTTAACTCGATTAAAAAGTACATTGCCTTGTCTCTGTGTGTGCACCCAACAAATAAACCCAAAAACATCAACGCGCACACAGACGCGATACATAAATTAACTCGTTCAGGATTAACCAATAAGTGTAACTCTCAATAGCTATTTTGCTGGATAAATAAAGCTCTCAAAAAATGAATCAAAAAATTGATTCATTAAAATTCGATAACTTTCACTCTCTTTATTTTTTATGAGTTTGAAAACTATATTGATTTATTTCTCGTGATATTTATCGAGAATTTACTGTATAATTTTTATTAGGTTCATTTACCGTTATTTCTTTTCAGAATATCGATTTTTATTTTATGTTTTTCATTTAAATAGATAAATATGAAATAAAATATATATCATTGGTTTGAGAAGAAATGAAAATTAAGGAATTTGAAAATGAAAATAGATCAAAACGGAAAGTTTTTTCCAATAAAACAAATAGGAGATCACAATTTTTTATTACAAATTTTTATTTAACGATACTAATAGAGAACATTTTTATTTTTCAATAAAATTATATGTAACCTTTTACTCTATTAACATTAATATCTTTCACCCATTTCTTCAAATTTTGTTGTCTTGGTATCTTTAGCAAATGAAATATATTCTTCTAAATTACTTTTCGTGTTGTGTCTTATATATAAATAATATTGTTCATCAACTTGTCTACATGTCCGTGATCTTTGAAATAAAAGAATTGTTAAAACAGTTTTTAAGTATCTGAATTTATTAGTTTCAATTTACTGGCTGTATTTGGAAACTAAAATATCAACTTAATATCGAATTTGCCTTACAAGTTACTTATCAATAGAAGAATACACTATTTCCAAATTGAATTTGCTATAAGTAATTTTTATATCAAATTCACCTGATATTTTTGTTTTTTTATAGAAAATATGTGAACACTCATTTACTTCAAAATTGTATCCTCATTTTTCATTTTAGGGATAGGATTTAGAATCGGATATATTTTAATAATTCAATATTACAACAATGACCCTTTGGAATGAATAGTACGTTTACAATACAACTTGAAATTGACAACCGCTTGACTACTGTTTCTGGTTTCGATGATCAGTAAATTCGATCTAACTGCTTTCTTAGTTTTAACTTGAATTTGCTTGATAGCTTTAATTTGTTTTAAATCGCTTCTTTGATAACTTCGTAATTCACTTTGTGTTTCGTTTTAATTCTGTTTTTTTCTTTTCTTTACTGTTTCTCTTTTTTATGTTACAATTTTATTTATTTTTAGTGTCTCAATGACAGACGTAATTAAAAGAAAGCGTAGATTCCAAAACATTAAACAAAAACTTGAAGTAATTTAAAGGATAGCGGATGGTAAATATATCTTAAACTTGGCCAACGAACTTGATGTCGTAAGAACTATGATTAAAGAACGAAGGCCTATAAATTTACTTAATCTAAAACGTCAAATTAGTACTACTAAGAAGCCTAAAAAGAAATCTCTTAAAAGGCTTTGAAAGGCAAATGACGCAATACATTAAGTGGAAAATTAATAAAGGAAAAGACTCACAGCTCAGTTATAAATATATTATGTATATAAGAAAACTTTGAGATGATGCAGTAAAAAAAATATAAATTGTTTTAACTATGTGAGGTGTTTTCAGATGAGAATTAAATATTTCAATGATTTATTAAGATAATTTTAAATGATAAATAATGGACTATTAAAATAACTTTTAAAATAATTTTTAAATTTTTAAATTGAAAAAATTAAACAAGCTTTTTAAAAAAAAATGATTTTTAAATAAATATATTTTAAATATCGAAATTTTAATAAATCGTTTTGAAAATATTTTATTCAACGCTGAAAAATTGTTTGAAAATTATACAATATTTCATTAAATAAATACTTGGAATTATGACGTTAACTTTTGAACCTGATTTAAAAAATAATTTAGAAGATGTATTAGCAACTTCTAATAAACTACAAATGAAGATTACTGATTTTTTATTAAAATAAAAATTCCTAAATTTTATATTTGTTAAAAAGTAATTTTCGGCAGTCCGACTTTTTTCGATAGGCCCCGACATGGTCGTATTACTGAAAGTCTACTGTATTTATAATGACATTATATAATTATACAGCAATTTACTTTAACCCTTTAAACGCGTTAAAGGAAAAATAAAATTGTATTTGAAAAATGCAAATTTTTCATAACAAGTAAAGAATTCTATAAAATTCCTTTTAATTTTTTTTATCAATATCTTGGTTTAATGCACCACAAATTCGTTGACAGGTTATATTTTGGAAGGAAGGGGCTCAAAAATTAAGATCAATGCGTCGAAAAGGAAAAATCTTCGGGTGACTTTAATCGATTTACGCGTCCAAAGAGTTAATATAAAATATAATAATTATCTCTTTTTAAATTAATGATATAAAATATTAGGCAAAAAAACGTTTGGGTCACATGTCATCAATTTTGAATGATTTAACTCAAAAACAGTCTGAATGTTCGAACAATGGCAAACAAATAAATCATAACCTCGAATCAGAAAAAGAAAATTGCGAAAAATGCATTTTGGAATCGAAAAATATAGAAGACGAAATTGTTGAAATTGCGAGAAAAATTGCGGAAATAAATGAGCAAATTATTGTTATTCATCACATCATTTCACAAAAATTGGATAAATTTGCCTTTTATCCCACCACCTCGTGTTCACTGAATCGTTTGAATACCCCCCAAATTACAAATGGTATTATTTTCAATTTTACTGTAAATAATTATTAAAAATATTATATTTTACATAACAATTCTCACATATTATAAGAACTTTTTTTTCCAATTATACCACTGATTTTTTTTCCATTGAATTTAATAAAAAGAGAGCTTGAAGACTATAAATCAGTAATATATCGATGTTTTTGATACCCGTGATTTTTCGGCACTGCCTTTTTTAAGTGAATTTCACTTTTCGCTCTTTTCGCAGTGAAATTCACTTGAAAAAGGCAATGCAGAAAATTCGTGAGTATCAAAAACATCGATATATTACTGATTTAGAGTCTTCAAACTCTCTTTTAATAAATCCTTATATAATTTTAACATTTTTTCTGACAACTCGGAATGCCAGCATACAAAAGGCCCATTGTATATATTTTCAATAAATTTATGTACAAGTAAAAATGATACTTTGTTTTGGCATTTACATAATGAATACAATCTCTTAATTTCTTAGTTTTAGCGAAATAAAATCTTATCTACGGCCAATAAAGTTTCTGGATCAACCCTTGGTCTTTCAATAATAAAACATCATCTGATCCGTTTGAGCATTTTACAAGTATTTTTCAATAGTTGAATGAACTCATATTAAAAATTAAATAAAATTGTTAATTTAAAAAGTTTAAAAATTAATGAATTAAATTTCAGACATCGATCAAATAGAGGCATTTTTCAAAACTGCAGCTCCGGTTATTGGTTCAAAATGGAAGGATGTTTACAGAAAATTAAATTTTGATCCACCAAGAGATTGGAAACAAATTGAAATGGATTTGGAAGGTAAGTAATTTCGATTATTTAATTACTAAACATATTATATAATAAATTTGACTTTTAAAATTTTTTATTATTTAAAATATACTAAACATTTTTAAATATTTTTAAAACTCAAATGTTAAACGAATAATTATTTTAAAATTAAAAAATCAAATTTAATTAATTACTCTCTAACAATATACAATATACCCTCGTATAACATGGCACCGAAATTGTAGCATCCCTCATCCGTAAAGTGATCAAATATTTTTATTGGAATGCGGGAGATGTACAAATCAAAATCGATTAATCCGGGACGTCTGGTCACTTTATACTAAACCCCTGCATGAATACACACTAATAATGTGTGCATTATGAAATACTATAACAAGAACACTATTTTTATTTTTTCACTATAAGAGTGTAAATTGCAAATTTACATTTTTAAAAAGACTGTATACTAATTATTTAACCCAGCTGACCATATTCCGCACAACTTGCAATGTACTATATTCTATTATACAACTATACATTTTATGGAAAAAGACGAAAAAAGAAAAAAAATACTTGAATTTTTTCTGATTTCTTTTTTGAAAATGTTTTGAAAATCGAAAATGTTAAAATAAAGGTTGCATGCCTAATGTGGGATACTTTCCGGGACAGTTTTCAGCGATGTACAAACAACTCAAAAATTGGACATTCCCGCATAATCCTGGGCATCTTGTAACTTTGCTCATACGACACGCTTAGGTTATCAGTATAACACGATTTAAAATATAAATGTTAAGAGACTTTATTTCACGAAGCAGTCTATAACGCTACCAAATGTTTAAAAGTTTATGTTTCAAATTAAATAAATAAACTTGTGATTTGCATTTTTATCTCTCTATAAATTGTCATGTAAATAATTAATTAAACCGTAAACTTGTGAATACTTGTCTAGTTTTGAACAAATATAGTCATCATCGCGATAAGACTTGTATTAATAAATTTTTGTAACAAAACTTAAATAAAGAGAATTTCCTTTATCGCACATGAATTATTTCCTCTAAGGTTCCTAAAAATATTATTGATGTCATTTTAAAACCTTTTGCCTTTTATACTGCTTAAGCATCTAAATGTTTTCTATGATACTTTTGTGGTAATAAGTATACTTACCATTGTTGAGTAGGTACAAAAACACTAAAACTTCAACTTCTGTATAATTTTTGTGTATTTTACATTTAACAACGGTTTTGGTTGTACGCATTATCAAAATTTATATAGTCAATGAGTTTCACATAGCATGGTGACATTTGAATGTTTTATTATAATTAAAAATTGTCTATACACTTTAAAAGTTGAAGTTATTATTAAAAATTAGGCAGGAAACAAATAGTAATCTGACTCCATGTGGCCCTAATATTAAAACACCAACACCAAACACAATTAAGTTTTATTTTCAATACAGCAATTCCAAAAGTTCAATAGTTCAATTGATATGTATTAGTAAATTATGTTTTACTATAATTAACTGATATTAATTTGTATTGATTTGTATTAATTTATATTGATTTGTATTAATTTGTATTAATTTTTATTAATTTGTATTAATTTGAATATTTCATTTTATTAGTAATTTTATGTATTATTATAATTATTTTACATTGAATTTTTACTAAATTTATAAATTACATTAATTTTTCTTATGTGGTAACAAACATTGAATGCAACCAAAAATTACATTTTATATACATAAATTATATATGAATAATGTAATTTTGTGGCATTTGTTGATAAATTAATTTAATATTCATTATTTCATAAGGAATAGATATTAATAATAAACGATTGGAACCCGATTTTACAAAACTCGCTTATTTGTCTTTACAAAAATGGAAGCGATTAAGTCGTCAAGCAACTATTAAGAATCTTATTCATGTTTTAAAGAAGTCGAATCTTGCGAAATATGTTTCTTCGCAGTATACTTCAGAAGATATTTTTGGAAAAGAACAAAAATTATTTTTGTGATTCCTATAATTAATTTTAGTATAGAAATATAACTTGTTTCTGTTTTTATTTGGCATTTAAAGTTGGAAATTTAAAAATACAAAATGTTAGAAATAAGTTAAATAAATTTTAAATTTTTGTTGAAGAGTTTTATAAGTTTTGTGGAGATTTGTAGAAATTGATGTATATAAATAAATATTCTACGAGTAATTGTATTCATTAAAAAACTGACTATGAATTAACTATGAAGATATCGATGTTTTTTATATTCACAAATTTTCGGCATAGCCTTTTCAAGTGATTTTGAAAACATTTTGAAAAATCACTTGAAGAAGCCTGTGCCGAAAATTTGTGAATATAATAAAACATCGATATCTTTACTGATTCATAGTTAATTTTTTAATAAATACAATGTTAATTGAAAAGAAATCAAAGGTGAAAATTGAAAGAAGTTCTTATAATTCTACGAGTAATACATATATTTTTTACATACATATATTTAATTCTTTGTATATTAGTGGAATAAAAATTAATATAATTTATGAAACATTTTCAGAATTAACAAAGCATTTGTAGTAATTTTGTAATTATTATGTAATGATTGTTGCAGTGTTTAATTATATATGGTATGACATATCAAAGGAAATGACGTTTGTTATTTCATTACAAATAATTAGCATTGAGGCCAAACCAGTGCAAGGTCAAAAAAGCTTTTATCAAATGGAAAAATATCAGAAATATCAACCATAGTCTTTAAAGCGACTAAATAACTAAAAATGCCAGTAGAAAAAAGCTTAATAAATTTAAAGAAAAACTAAATTTCTTTTAAGTAACAAATTAAAAATTATAACAAACTCTAAAGTTAAAAGTTATTCATAATGGCCAGTTACACACACAAAAGCTCAGTGTAACATATATGCAAGGTGACAACTTAGCGACCGTGTCAAAAAATGTAGTGAGTGTTGAGTGATGATGATCTGGTGATGGAAAACATATTTAAACAATTTATTCGTTTAATAACAAATAATTGAAACTGAGAACAAACCTGATTGATGTTGTTAAGGCTCAAACAAAATTGAAATATTATTGTCAGAAAATTTAACAATAAAAATAAGCAGGATTTACGTTCTTAACTAGTTGTGTTCAAAAGGAATATGGAATATCAAACTAACTTTTACATATTTGCAACAGTGGGTCTTATGTATTTAGAAACACAAAATTCCGCTGAAAATTGTATTAACTTCATATATTAATAAATGTTGGAAACTTGTGTTGAGTATGTACAAAATTGATTCTTGAGCTATCGAGTTCTTATTGAAAAATGGTAAGATTTTTTCAAATTATTCTTGAAACTTAATGAGTCAGGTACTGGGATCCTGTACATATTTCTTCAACATCAAAATGTATGTGTTTACATTTTATATAAAATTTGCGCTTAGAAAATAAACATTTTTAAAATTATTAATAATAAATAAATCAGAATTTCAATATTTTAAAATTTACTTTTTTAGTGGTTTTTACAATTAAAAAATGAATTATTATTTATAGTCAATCCTGAGGTTAATTATGTATCGCGTCTGTGTGTACATTGGTTATTGATTGTAATTGCCTGTTGGGGTGCACACACAGGCGTGAGGCAATATTTTTTTCATTTTTGTTTCGATTTTGAAATAGATTTTTTTTGGATTTTTTTTAATTGGAGTTTTCTGGAAGTTTCAGAATTTTGTTTAAACGAGATTTTGTTGGCAGAATTTTAAAAATAAAGATTTCTGGAGTTTTTGTTTTTCGTTTCCAGTATGAATCAAAGTGAACGTATGAAATGGTTTAACTCAAAGAATGGATACGAATTCATTAGTGTTGACAATGATATTAGCTCTAAAGAAATCGTTGTTTATTTTAAATCTATCGCATCCAGCATCGCAATTTCAATAAGTGATTTAAAAGTTATTTTCAATACAAAAAAGTATCTTCACTAATAAAGCATAGAATTTTCTAAGTAAATTAAGGTGGGCCTCCTTGGTCTGAAATTTTCAATAGAAAAAGGTGGTTTTCAATAAAAAAGTCAAGGATTTTTCTGATTTACTTATTTAACTTTAATTTAAAATTTTAGACCTTTGATTACTTTATTTAAAAAATTGGACCTTAATTTACTTATTTGAGCCCATTAATTACTTTAATTCAAAAATCTGAGACCTTAAATTACTTTAATTTAAAATTTTAGACATATTTACTTTAATTTTAAAATTTAGACCATAATTTACCTATTTATCTTTAATTTACCATGCTTTTTTAGTGATAGACGGATTTTGTATTGAAAATCCCAGGACCAAGGAGACCCATCTTAATTTACTTAGAAAATTCCATACTTTTTATTGATAATTGGATTTTGTATTAAAAATCCCAGGACCAAGCAGACTGCAGAGAGCTACCTACTTTCGTGTTTGTTAGTGGATTTCAAGTCCCACTTAGACTGCCCGTCATCTATGTTCTCAAATTCTTAATCACTATCGACTGACGAATCGATTAATATTAACAAACACAATTTTTAGTGTTTTTAAAAATAAAATATAGAAAATTGATTCATTTTTTAAATGTAGATATTAGCGGTAAATTTATTATTTATATTTTTTTAGCTTTAATACACTCATAATGAATAAATGGTTAAAATTTTATACCCAACGTTCAGAAAATGAGAATTATGAGCCAACATCTATAAAGCTTATAAAAACTGTGGATGAAAACAATAATGAATCCGGTGGCACTTTTATATTTCAAATTAAAATCGAATAAAATATATTATCTAATAAAAGATTGAGAAAATAACAAAATTTTATTAAATACAGATTTACATTTAACGTTGTAAATGGTAATGAACATCCGTTTTGTGTTAATTACAGGGATAACTTAGCAAATGAAAGTATGAAATCTGCTAGATAAAAAGACATTTGGAAACTAAGCATAAGGAATTTCTAAATAAATCTGAAACATTTAATAATAACTCTTTTAGTCACCATTGAAGCTGAAAGAACTAGCATTACTTGTTTTTCTTTGCGGTCAAATAATCTCAACTTTAACAACTTACAAGAACCGTTCCAACATTACCTTCACTTTATGAAATACAGCCAAAAAAATGAGATTATTATAAATTCAGGATAACCCTTTTTCAGCAAAATTGTAATATATGCATTTATTTTGCGTTCGATGTGTATAAATATCATAGTCTTGAATTTGGAGACCCGACAATTGCGCGCAATAAAAAAACTAAAAAAAATTACAATTCAAATCTAATATATTTATTTCAATAGTAACTGTTACTAATAAAATTGAAAAGCCGAATAATGGTAGCATATATTTTTAAATTCAATGTTAAGGTTGTGTGCAATTCCTCAGAGGTAATCTACCACTAAAATTGTTCCATATGTTGAGGCCAAAGTCTGTAGGCGTCGATTAAGGAAATAATTTTTTCAAATTTAATTTTGTTAAAAAATCATAAAATTCTGTTTTTTTAATTTAAACCTTTAAAAACTATAAAACTTTCAAAATTCACCAAAGCTGATATTAAACCACATTTCAAAAATGTTTTCACAAGATTGTGTTTAATAATATTAATCAAATTTCACAAATTAGGTTTTGCTTAATTTGTAAACTTTAATTGGCGCGGTTTTGTCTTGCGCGTAATTGTTACGGCGCCCTTGAATTTACTTCGCACGACACCCCGACATTTGAAATTGAAATACGCGTTTAACAGGTTAGGAAATATTTAAAATTTATTTTTCATCTTTTTTATTACTAATTTTTATATTTTTTTAATTAGTTTAAGCTCTATAAAGGCTTTAAACAACTATGGCAGAAATTTGGTTTAAGATGACAATCGACGGAAAGAGGTTTTGAGAAGGGAAGAATGAGAAACCCTATAAATGTGTACGTTTGTAAAGGAGAAAGTAATGCAAAAATGTTAAAAAAATATTAACCAACTGAAAAGTGAAAATAATTATTAATTTATTTATTATTATGGAGTGATTAAAAGCCAATTATAGCAGAAAGTATATTATAATTTATTTATCTTCATTCCATCATTTGTTGATCTTTTGGATAATTTATCTTGACTGGAGGACGCAGAGCCTTTTTTGTTTAATTTAGATTTCGTATTAGCCTTTTTTGAGGATCCATTTCTTCCTTTACTTGCCGTATCTCCTGTTTCATGATTAAATTGTTTTAAATTTGATATTATTTTTTCTATACTAAAATTCTTTCTGTAAGATTTAGAAATTCTTTCTTCTAAATGATTAAGAACAATTGGCATTATAGTTTTCCAAGAACTTTCCTCGTCTTTATTATAAGAAAGTAACGTTATGCATGATTTTGGTCGTTCCACGACCCATTTAGAATTGTTCCTGATATCGAAGTCTGGGGCTTCCTCAATGGATATTTGTTCAACCGACCGGATGATAGAATCATGTATTGCTAATTCTTCATTTTGATTGATGAGGATTGACTTTTTTATTTTATTTATCATATATTCTGGGGTTTCTTTTAATTTTTTTTTCAAATTATTAAAATAATCTAAAAATGGCAGACCTTCATACTTGAAATCAATTCTAGCACCATTATCAATTAAGATTTCCGCCGCACGAAAGTTCAAATGCCGAATTGATTCCATTAGTGGAGAATTATTGAATTTATTTAAAATATTTAAAGAATATTTATATTTTTTCATTTGACAAATAAGTCTTTCTAGAACTTCTATTTTATTTTCAGTATTCACAGCATAATGTAAGGCAGTGAAACCAAAATTGTTTTTGCTATTAATATCGAAATCGAATGAATTAAGAAATATTTCCACCAAGTCTTTTTTATTTTTAATGACGGAAAAATGCAACGCGTTGAATCCGTATTCATCTTTTTTGTCAATTTTAGCTCCATATTCTAATAGTGTAAAGGAAAGACTTTTTGCCCAAAACCTGTCAGTGAGTAAAGTGCAAAGCATAATAGCGGTTTTATTTTTTATTTTTTCATTTGGATCAGCTTCTTGATTCAACAACTCTCTGACCTGTTTAAATAGTCCTCTGTAAATAGCTTCAGATGGACTGGAGGCTTGGTTATTTCGAAAGATGGGTCTCTTAATTGAATGAAACTTTTAAAAAATTATAACATAAAATTTTAAATAAAATTTTAATAAACAATAATAGCATATTGAAGCTTGAAAAATAATCATAAATTTAAAAAAAAGATTTTTCGAATATTTTAAAAATATTTTATTAAAATAGAAACGAATAAAGTGATAATAAAAAATTATATAAATTTATTAGTCAAAGTAATCTGTTAATTTTTTTTGTTGATAATCAAAAATGCTCTGAATTTAATGTCAGCCTCAATTGTTTTGTACATTTTAATAACATGATTTTAGTTTTTCTATATTAGTTTTATTATCATTAATAAAATATTTTTCATCATTTTCACGCTGAACAAATTCAGTACTATTTTATAATAATTTAAAATTTTACAACTGAAATTCTTTAATTTTTATCTAGTCACTAATTTAATATTATTGTACTCCTTGCAGTACACTAATAAACATGTCAAATGATCGTCATATTAGTCTGATTTATAGAGAAGATTTCCACAAGTTTTGAATATGTAATCAGAAGATTGAAAGGCTAATTCGAAAGATTAGGTCAGATCTTTTTGAACGGAAGACTAATCACAGAAAATTTCCTTTCATGGATTTTTTTATAAATTTATGGTTTTTTAAATATTTTTTTTCAATAATTAAGCCAAACTTTCAAATTTCCATAATCTATGAATGAAGGTTTAACACCTCAGTTACCTCACTTTTTATTTTCACTTATTCATTTTTCGTATTTATTTCATTTTTATGTATTAAATATAGGAAAGAGTGTAGTGCACTTTTATCAATTTAATAATTGAACTAAAAATATATTATTAAATTAATTAAATTAAAATTAAATTAAAAACGATTGTTTAAAAAAGCCTGTCTATTTCCAGAAAAATCATCAAATTCAATATAAAAAAACAATGAATTATTTGCCTTCGCAATCATCAAATCGAGTCAAAATCAATAAATCAAATATGCCAGAAATTCAAGAAACAGAAACCTTCGTCTTTTTAGCAATGATCTCTCTGATGATGGTCAAGATCTTCAACAATCTCCATACAATCTCCAGATCAAGTGTTCGTGCTTTCGTCGGTATATTGACTATTGGAGAAGATGTGACAATTATTTACTGCAATGTTAATTTGAATAAAATTTTGAACAAAGAGTTTTAATTATATTTTGGAAATTGCATTTGCAATAAACTAATATATTTTATTATGATAATTTTATTAGTTAGAATATTAGGATATAGCTGTCGTTATTTTATTTTTGAATAATAGACTATTTTCAGTATTATTTTAGTAATGAGAAATTGTGCAAATTATATATTTTATTTGATTTTTAATTACATTTTTAAATATTAACTTTATCACTATCGATTATTCTAGAATTTTTAAAAATATATCTTGGTTCATTGAAGCATATCTCTATTTTAAGGCAAATTATTTAACTTAATTAATTAACTAATTTAAATATTGTATATTAATTCATTTAGAATTGAATAAGTATGGTATGTAAATAATAATTATGTAAATAATATTAAAAATTTTAATTTAAGTATAATAATAATATGATTATATAATTTAAATTAATATAATGATGTTTTTTTACTCAAGATATTATTGGTGTAACATAATTTTATATGAATATTGTGAATAATAATAAATTTTTGAGTATTGAATTTTTAGTTAATTTAAAAATGGATACAATTAATACTCAGCCCACACAGTTTAACATCTATGAAATATTGAGCTGTCTTATTATTTAAATTTGTATTTCTAATGATTTCATCTATTTTTTACTAATATTATTTAATTTTTGGATGACATTTTATTATTTTCTTTGCTATTAATAATTTTAGATAGTAAGGATAAATTTGTAAAATCCACAGTTTATTTAATGTTGTAGTGATAAATATTAATTAAATATAAAAATATCATCAAATATTAAATTTCAGAATTTAAGGTGAATTTTATCTTGAAATAATAGAGTTATTTCGAGAAAAGTATCCTTATTACCACTCTGACATATAACAGTGTCAAATATTGTACATGAAAACCAGTAATGTTTTACTATCTTTGATTTAATGAATTAATTAAATAATCTCTATAAATTTGATGTTGATTGAAACTTTATTGAAGAGGATTGTGATTTAATTACCAATGTTTCACACAATTCCCTTTCGCAATAATTACCAAAGTTCTTATAGATAATCTGAAAATTATCTAAATCGTTTATCCTTTTATAATATTTTCTGTATATAACGTAAGTCTCTCCAATATATGTGGCATGTCACCCATTACATACAATTTATATATAAGACTTAAACTAATCTTATAGGAGCTTGAGATTTATTTCTAAACATATTTTACTATAATAAGGATTTCAAGACCGTTTTATTATGTCTTTTATATTATATTATCTTTATTAACAGGTTTTCGATTTAATATAAAACTTTGAATATTTTAATTTAATAAATCTTATTTTAAAATTAAAATAATTTAAAACATAAAAAATTTAAAATTTATAAATGATAATATATTAATTAAATTTAAAATTATTAATTATACTAAATTTAAGATGTATCATTAATTATATTATAAGTAATTATTAATTATTGATAATGGTATTTATTTATTATATTTTTTTATGAAAAAAAAATAATAAAAATTAATATAATTTTTACTCACCTTAAAATTCATTTTAATAAATCATTTTCATTAAAATTACTTAACGAATTAATTTTTATCAGATATTTGATATTTATATTACTACCTAATTTTCTACATATTCTGCTATTTAATCAATATTTTCAATAAATTTTTAGCATTTTAGTTTACAATATCAATAAACAATCTCTATAGAATTATTGATAAACAAATATTTATTTGAACAGTTGTTAGAAACCGGGCGTGGGGGAAAATATAGCTTTATTTAGCAATATATATATATATATATAGTTTTTGTTAATTAGATTTTAAAATAATTATTTTAAAATTTAAAACTTTAAGAAATTTTAAAATCAATTAGTATTTTTTATATAATATTTAAAATTTATTTATTATTATTTTTAAATATTTAAAAAAGATTCTATTGGCTATTGATTTCTAAAAAATATTTTTAGTACACTATTTTAAAATTATTTACAAAAAATACATCAAAATGAATTATAAAAAACTAGCAGAAAATCTTATTTCTATCAACGTATCCAATGTCCAAAAGCATCTTTTACTTACAGCGTTACTACCTAAAGAAGTCAGAATCGAAGATTTAAAATCTTCTCAAATCGGAAAATCAGTAAGAAAATGTTGCAAACTTCCAGGAAAGACTGGTAAAATAGCGTTGTTAATTATTGCAAAATGGAAAAAGTTAATTGAAAATCATTCTAAAACTACAGACACCAAGGAATGTAGTCAAAATATCAGTGAAAATTTACATCCGAAAACCGATGATGACAACACAACAACTCGTATTTATTCAGAAAAAAAGTTGTACAATAGAAAAAGAAAATCTAGTCAACATGAAAACAATGATGTGGAGATTAAAAAAATAAAAGAAAATGAAATAGATTCTACATTTAAAGGAGTTCCAAAAATAAAACTTCAGAGTTTTAATTCAAATCAACTTCAACAATTTGAAATTGACCATAAAGTTTTTGGAGATGAAACCGAAATATTTTGGGAGCACCTTGTTTTTAAGCATTACCATTCTTCCATTGATACAAAACACACCAATGAAACATGGAAAAGTTTCTATAAAAAAATGGAAATAGAAAGAGAAAACAAATTAAAATCTCTTTCTGTGGTTATTCAAAAGAAAGTTGATCGAGACAATTTAATAAATAAATGCAGAATAAAAGTTATAGAAAATCCCCAAATATTAAATACAAAATTTAAATATAAAAAGAATATGAAATAAGTTTTGATATTGTAATAAATTTTATTTTAATTAAATCTTTTCGATTTTTAATTTATAGAAAATATTACAGTAATCTTATGGTTTAATATTTGATATTTTTTAAATTCAATAATTTTCATAATAATATTTGTATTAAATAAGATCAAAACCAACCTAAATAAAGGCTTTGCCGAAATATCGTGTACTAAAAATAGGAATTATTTAATAAAATCATTAAAATACCATAGTATATTCTAAAAAATGCCAATAAAAAATGCCATCATTGTGCCGAAATTATACATAAAAACATTGTATTCACACGTGAAACGGAGTAAAATCAACACTTGCTTTGTTGGATCTGTTAATACAACGTAGTTACGTGTATAAACAGGTCTAAAGCAGGATGTGTGGTGAATCAGAATGCTGGTAGATCAAAAATCGATAGGCACACCAACGATTGATGCTGGCATACACAAATGCACCCCGGAGACATGAAATTTTCAACAGAATGGCAAAACCGAATAGGCCAGCTTATCTCATACGGGGCAATATTGCGAGTCCCACAACCTTCAACGGGAGGATTTAGATCTAATAAGGATAAACTGAAATACAATTAAGAAGTATAGATAGTGAAATAATAAATCTTTAATTTAAAATCATTTTTATTCATAACAAACTTAAAAATGCAAACTCTGATAAAAAGAAGCTAAAGATCTTTTAAAAAAAACAATTGACAAAGGCTTATTAACATGCTATGAGAATTAAGAATTCTGTTGAAAATTTCAAATGAAATTAACTGAAACCTATTACTCTATGAGAATTAAACTAAAATATTTTCTTTCTTGCCTTTGCCTGAGCAAAGTCACTGATGACATCATCGAATGATAAACTGCGTAGTTTGTCACTTTCTATACACATGATACGGAAGCTGTCAAAATTTATCAGTAATCTCGGTTGTCATAATTGTGGCTAAACAAACCAATAGCGCTTTGGCTTTGTTCTTCGAATTGACGTCCATAAAGAATTGGATGAAGAGTATACGGCAGTAGGGAAAATAATTCTGCAGTATATTTAAGTCGACATGACAATTTCTCATAGTCTGTGTAGCCTATACGTAAATCCTACACTGTCTGGAGTGGTTGTAGGCCAAGATCCGAGGGTGGAACAACGGATTTCGACTAAAACCTAACCGGCATTACGATGGACTCATGTGAACTGGTTTAACAGTTAAGGAGGAACGGCCGATGGTTATGCTCAAACGGGTGCCAACCCTAAATCCAGCTCGGTGAATGATATAAATCAGGTGATCGCCCGTCTCAGACGAGTCGAGCTAGAAATAGAAGCCAGTATCATCGAGGATACCAATGGAGAGTATCTGAGCGCACACGATGAGCAGTGGATGCGAGACCTGGCGGAAATACAAAACCGGAGGGTGGAACCTCCCTGCTCGGTCTCTTGGAATTACGAAAAGCCACCCTGGAAATGCGAACTACCCCGAAAATGATTTTCAAGAGGAGAATTTACTGATTTTAGTGATTATTTGGTATAGATTTAGTGTTTTAAATAAAATATCTAGTTGTTGTTAAATTCTTAAACCAATTTCGCGAATGTTTGAGGGTGTAGAGTATTTTGGGATGTGTGATTATGAATGAAAACTAGCCCCAGTATAGATTAAGTGATATTGAAACTGGATGCGCTGAATCGTAGACGACGAACCACGAATAAATATATATATCACAAACTGGTGCTGAGATAAAAACTTCAGACAGAATATTATTTCAAATGTAGCGATAGTTTAAAGAAAACAATTGGAATAATAGGTTATCCGAATGGAAACAGAATGCATAAAAGCGATTAGTGTGATAACAACTTAATATCTCGAGAATGAAGCGTAGGTTACACTAAAATCATTTTCATTTCGACTTAAATATATTTGAGTCTTAATAAATTATCTTTTATTCCAATTTATCATTCTGTTAAACAGTTAATGGAGAATCTGCTTGCGGAGAAGGAGGCAGCGCTAAAACAGAACGAGGAATTGCGATGTCGGATCGGCAAATTCAAGGAGCGATGCAGGGAACTGGAGAGCATCTGGTTCGAGCGCGTCAACAAGCGCATGAGGTCGATACAGCAACTGAAACTCTAGACTGCTCTAGATCAGGTGGGGATAAATGCACTACGGTTGCGAGTCCGACAACTGGAGACACAAGAAAATTAATCCATAATCGATGGGATAATGGCCAATCAAATCAGATCGGTAGCAACTGAGATGATGGAAATCGTCAAACGTCGGAAAGCCACTCCTAAACGAAAACGTCTCGGGAAAGCCAAGCAAGCCAAGGTCAAGATGCATACCAAACCGATCCTGGCCAAGAACTAGATGTCATAAAACTTTGTGTGATATGTAAATCCAGGACAATAGGCCGTCCCAAAGACTTTTTTCGAGACGCCATGAAAGAGTACTCCTCATTGTACTTTCTATGCGGATTCTGGACTGCCTATAGAAGAACTTACGTCAAAGAGAAAACTGTTGAATAGTGATAATACAATACGACATCAGAGTTGGTGTTTTCCTAAGTCAAGTAAAAGTCCTAATTTCGTTTATGGAAAATTAATAAACATTTCATGATGGTTTGAGGCTGATGACTATCACAAACTAAGGCATGCTAATTAAATTTTAAGATAATACACAGGATTACAAATACCACTTTAGTCATGGCTGATTGTGAATTCGATGCTGAAGTTCGTTTTCCGTTTATATCTGATAGAGAACATGTGTCTGATCTTGTATTAAAGTCCGCTGGTCCATGCTCTCTTCGTTCAGATTATCCAGACAATGCTCCAGTCGGTGCAGCTTTTGTGCACTTTCTTTCACCTAGAAGGATCGAACCATATCCCCATCCAGTCTGTCAATTTTCGTCTCTGGAAGTAGGATTTTATCCTGTAATGTTCGGACAAATTCGTTTTAATCCCAACAAGACAAGCAGGATTTCAATTGGACATTCTTTTATGCCATGTTTTACTATAATAAATCATAAAGATAAAAATTCAACGAAGGATTGAGCAGCAAATATCCATTTAAACAATGATTTTCACCCAGAAATGAAACTGTACGCTTAGTTATAAATAGGGGAACAACCGAGGCCTGTGACGATGACAATGAGGACAGTTATGAATATTTTAATCATGGCAATAATTTTAATAATAAGTAATATATGGTAATATATGCTTGAGGGACATAATGGTACAATATTAAATTATAATAATAATGAGCGCGGTAATAGTTATGCTAATTATATTTCCAATAGCATCATGAAGTCAAGGACAATTCCGAAAATGAATATTGCAAAATTAGTAACAACAGTATTATAATTTTAACAACGATACAAATACATATATATTATGTTAGCCAGGATAATAATAGTAATAATAATAAGAATCATAATTTATTAATTTAATTCTAAAGCTAGTGGGGATGACGAGTTTATTAATAACATCGGTACTCATAACCACGAGGGTAACAAAGTTAACGATGACTATGCTTAAAGGTAAACCCTTAATTTTAATATTAATAATAAAGGTGGTGATCATCTTAATAATGGTAATAGGAATGATATTAATAAAAACAACTACTAAGAATAATACATATATAATAATAATAATAATAATGATAATATTACTAATAATTACTTTTAAAAAAACGAAAAATAATTTGTTTATATATTAAGAACAATTCTTTGTAGAGCTAAGATGGCGATCAAAGTTAGGATGCATATTTTCTTCTAGAATTTTCGGTTCTTACAAAATAATTAGTAAGTACTATTTAAATTTACTATCTATCCGTATTCTGCAATGATGACATGTCATGCTAATGCTGAGAAATATTAATATTTAATATTAGATATTTTAATGAGCCTTAATCAATTTCTGATCTTTCATTTTATTAAAACCATCAAATATTAATTCTGCAATTTTAATTAATTTATTTAGATTTTGATCAATATCTCAAACAAGAAGGAGGTCAACAAAATGTTTTTTATAAGGTTATTAATTTTAAATTACTAATAATAACTAATTTTTAATGAAGATATTTTTAAAAATTTATATTAAATGCCTTCTGGTAGTTTAAATTGGTATTAATTATCCTTGCTCTGATTGTTATTTTTTAAATAATTTTAATTATAATTTGTTAAATTTATTTCATTATTTATTCTTCAGGTTTATAGAGAAAGAATAATGATTCTGTTGCTGTGTCTTATTTGATGAAAAGAATCTTTACTTTAATATATAATTATCGCCTACTACATTTTTTCTATGCTTCAAATTGTATATTCGATTTAAGTGTCAGTTAATTAAATTACACTAATAATTTTCAAGTATATGGTCTATCAAACATGGTTGATTATTTGTTAAATGGTGGAATTGTTTAAATACTTGCATGTTAAACGAATATCATATTTTAAAAAAATTAAATGAAATTAATTTCTATTTAAACCAATTTTTATTATGTAGAGAATTTCACTGAGTAGAAGAAATTTACAGCATTAATATTACAATATTTAATATATCCACATTTCGTTGATCAATTTTGGTAAAAAGTCACGAGCTGTTGGTTATATCGATTCGAATAGTTGGCAGCTAACGTTACATAGGGATTCTGGAATTCGAATAAAGTGTTTTTGTATAAAAATTGCCATTGTGGTTTATAAGAGCATTAATAAGTGGATTTAATTGATAATCAGTCTTTACAAGAAAGTGTTGAGAACTCACAAGTCGAATCACAATTGCAATCGCACCAAATTCGGACGACAGAAGCACATACACTTGTAACAAATTTTGAAAGAGGGATATTGAAAAACTTTTACCATTAACACCCAGAAACCTAATGGAATTTTTATTTGTGATATATATCTTTTTTTGTTATTATTAGTTATTTATAGGGACCAACCGGGTACCAAATCCGAGTATTTGGATGTCCTAATTGCCAGATCCGGATACGAACCGAATACCAATTTTTTTACATGTAATTAAGAAAATCTCAAATAAATTTTAAATAAGTCAACGAATGAAAAACACATGCCATGGCCAACAAAATGACTGCATTTAAATATATGACTATGTTTAAGAAATAAACATTGTTCTAGGCTCTCGGATTATAAGTTCTTTGGTAATATAATATTATCTTTTAAGGCCCTGGCAGACTAGCACGGAAAACTGCACAGGTAACTTTCCAGGTCACCTGGAATGAAAATCCTGTTAGTGTAACATGGCGTCCAGGTAACCTGTAGCTTTTTCTGAAACCTGTTCGATTAGAACAGTGTTCTATTCCAACAGGATATCCTGTTGGATATTCTGTCTTTGATTGGCTGTCGCAAAATGTAGATAAAAATGGCTGCTATGTGTAGCGAATTTGTAGATTTTATTCTTGAAAGACAGGTAATATCTGTACAATGTTCGAATTTATGAACTAACTTTAACAATAGTTATAATAAATACAAAATCACAAAGAAATAGAATGGTTTACGATGTATTTTAGCAACTAAACGAATCATGTTCAATGCAGCTGCAATAATAAACTTGCTAGTATGGCAGCAAAATACTGTACAGGTAGGTACAGTGCCCTACGCAATCACCTATTCATTCTAAATTGTACTTTTTTCCTGCTAGTCTGTATGCACCTTAACGCAAAGAATCAACAGCTGAGATGCAAAAAGACGCATTAGTCGCAGACGTGAAAAATCACAATTAAAATCTTACGCAATTTTCTGTTAAATTATCACAGAAATATAGTTATTTGTATAATTAATTTGTAACTATAATTCTGAAATTAATTGAATTCCAAAATTTTTAAGTGTTAGTTCCGAAAGACTCGATATCCGCCAGGAGCGATTTCCGGTTGGTCCTTAGTTATAGGTTTTATACAAATTCAGTTTTCACTTTATTAGTTTTCATGTATTTTTAAATTAAAACAATATATATAGGTAATAAATTGATATTTCTTATTTCTGACACTTTTGTACAACTTTTGCTATTATGTGAATTTTCTTACGAAGAGGGACGCACTATTTTTAGTAGCCCGCGGTAATTAAGTTTTTCTCGATACAATTCGAATTTCAATTGACTTCAATAAATCGCGATTTATTTCCGAATTGAGTGTTTCTATTTTGTTTTCAAAAAGGATAAAATACATTCAGCACAAAAAATATTTGCTTCTTTTCGACTTAATGCTTCCACTGCTAGTTTTATGGGCTGTAGAGACAGATTGATATTTTTTAATAGTTCAAAGTCAACTTTATCCATCAAATAATGAGCATACAAATCATTTAAAGCTTGTAAAATTTGCGTTTTCAACTTCAAAAATCTTTCTATCGTGGGTGAAATTGAGTTCCATCGAACCTAGGATTAGTGCATACTCATGCTGGAATTCGATTTTAAGATAATCTTTCAGGATTGCGAATTGAAGAATATCTAAAGAAGCACACAATTTTCCGCCCTAGCTTCAAGTTTTCAAAAATAGTTATATTTTCGTCAACATAAGTGTTAATACCGACCTCATACTGAAAAACGTCTTCATACTCATCAAGCAGGTCTTCATCTTCACTTAATAGTTCATGTCAGGCCCCGGAAGAGGGGGGTCACGAGGGTCTTTTGGCATGGGCCTCTTAATTTAGGGGGCCCCAAATAACACTATTTGATACTACACCAAACGATCAAAAAATGTATTTCGCACTTTTACGTAAGGCAACAATTTTTTTTTCTAAGATAAAATATAATTTAACTATAGAATAGGAGGCCTTATTTTTGGTATTATTATATTTTCGCTTTTCCTGAGATTCTCATTTTTTGTTTTCATTGCACTTGCACAACTAACTATCAGTAAAAATTTCATTTTTTGTATATTTTTCATTATATAGGGGGCCACATATAATGTCAGACCTGGGCCTCCAAAAGGCTCTAATAGGCTCTGGTTCAGTTTCACGATAATCAACAAGTTCGTGTTGTTTATACTAATAATCACAAACGCATAGGTGTATAACATATAATCATTTCAGCTGGGCAAGTTCTTCCGTAATCAATTTTAAGTAATTTTTGGTTAAAAAAATTTTGTTGACCCTTTTCTATTTTGGGTCTTATAATCCATAATTAAATAGAACCAGAAATTCTAATAGAAATGAGAAACAATCCATTAAATGTGTATAATAAAAGTCCAAGTCCTTTAGTATTTAGATATAATATAAATTATAAATTACGAATGCATTTTTTAAAAAATTGAAGTATTTGTTAAAACTTTAATTATATTTTATAGATTTGTGACAATAGGGGTGTTTTATTTTTTACACATATTGTATATTTATTATTTTTTATACACTGTTTTTTAATTCCTGGTTATTATTACATAAATGTATAATTACATTATTTCGTATTTCATTTGTACTTACTAATATTTTTATGAAGTGACTTTTTAAAATGTGGATCTCATGGGAGAGTCAATTAGAGTTCTGCACACATGCACCAAACACTACTGGGGCACCCTGGGCTTCTTTTACCATTTATATTGAATAGTTCTTTAAAATAAATATTTTATTTAATGAATAATACATTTCCAAAGATTTTATTTTCAACTAATTTTCACATAAAAAAAAATGTTTATTTTATTATAGATACTATTTAAAATACGAAGAGGAAATAAATTGAACTCTTTTATATATTTTCTTTTTTACGCGTAACCACCATCTCTCGAAGGAAACCTGCTATTTTTCTTGCCGCCCACAATTCTCTCTGATATATAAAGGTATTACTAATGACAAATTTTTTGCTTGTGATTTTAGTTTTGGATTTGGGTTTAAGATCCATCATAGGATTACCTGAGTTAAATTCTCCTAAAAAGTTTTTCGTTAATTTATCCATTAAATCGACACAACAAATAGTGTATCCTTTACAAATAGGAATTTCCAACATGGCTAAACGGATTTTATTTGGCTGAGGAATTCCTAGAGGTTCACCAATTTTAGCAACGAATTCGGATAAATCTTTCAATTCTATAAATCCTGTTGCACCTGGATCATATTCTTCCCAACATTCATAAAATAAATCATAGTCGTCCTGAGTTAAACCTAACTGTACGTCTTTAGTAGCTTGACTGAAATTTTCTAGAATTACAGCAATGTACATATTAATTATGACAAGAAAGCTTATGACTAAGTATGATACAAGGTACAGAACTGCTGAAATATAGCTTCCGCATTTTTTCTTATTATTTTTGCATTCATTTGTGTTAGTATTCATCAAACCATCAAGAATAGAATTCCAGCCTGCAAAAAATAATCATAATCGGATTTATTAAAATTGAATAAATTATTTTAAATATTATGCATGCCGAAAAATTCTGTCTGTTTATTTAATGTAAAACCGATGACTCGGCAATAATTTATTCATTTTAACAGTATAATTCCTATAAAATGCACCAAAAGTCATAGGCGGAAGTCATTGGCTCGCATCTTCCTTCACACAATAAAAATAAACCATTATTGAAACCAGAGGTTACCTATGAAATTTTTAAAAAGGGGCTCGCTCTTTTTTCCCCTTCGAGAATCGTATGATCTAGTACCCAAGTAATGTGTCACCCATAGTAATGTGTAACTGCGACTGACATATATAAAAAAACAAAATAATGTTAATTAAATGGTTTATTTTAAACAAAAATCGTCGCTTTACAAATGTATGTAATGAAAATGATTTCAAGGTATTATATTTTCTTTTTGAAAAAATAGTTACCAAGAAGAACAAGGGGCTCGCAAATCATAGAATAATTTAACAAAGGGCTCGAGCGAGCCCCCATGATCCTTCTATAGCTCACCACTGATTGCAACGCTTCGTTACAGGATGAGAAAATTGAATCATGTAGAAAATGCTGTATAGAAGAAATCATACTAGAACCCAAAACAATACAATCTACCAAAATCTAAACCAAGATTAAATTTACAAAATTTATGTGGTCTCTATCGAATAGAGATATGAGTAGACCATTTTAATTAAAACCAGGGAAAATTAATTATTCCGAAAGATATTGATAGAAATTTACACAAAATGTCCGGTATTTTATAAAATGTAATCTACTCAACAGCATTTGTATTATTTTTGGCTCTGAAAAATATTTTAAAGGAAAAAAGGCATCATGAAGATAAAGGTGTCAAAATGGTACATGATAGTTTTTCGTATTTCAGGAACGAGTCTTTTTTTGACATAAATGAGTGTACAAGCTGCCATTTATACAAGAAGATATAAACAATAATGGAAATTATATATAAAATTATGTATAAACCCGTTTAATGCTTAATTCACATGTATAAGAAACTTATAAAAGATAATTTTTGTATAATGTCGTTTTGTATAATGCTGAAAAAACTGGAAGTCTTACTGTAAACGAAATTTTGAACCTTCTTTCAGTTCTTTTTTGTAAATAAATTATCAACTGCATAAATGTCTTTTGAGATTCAGAAATAAATAAATTACTTTAAATCAAATCTGGTGAAAACTGAGAATGCGAAAGGGACTAGAATATAAGTTAGTGTACAATAGTTGTACACCAGCAAAAATTCGAGATATTCACAAGTTTAAACATGAAATGGAAATCAGAATTTATTGCGAGTTTAGGTGGCTCCAGTGACGATGTACAATGAGCAGAATACTGGCACGAATTTACCGGCTTAAATCGAGATTTATTTCACACAAGGTAATTATCATAATCATTGCCCATGGAAATGTTATCGTTTTTCTTATATCTGGGCTAACCCTCCCGTTTAATGATTTATGGGGTACACTAATTTTATTATTTTCATATATCATAAGTACTTTAATTTGCTTTACCCAACCTCCATTCTTTTTCACCCAATTCATTAAATATTCTTTTATAACTCGAGCTGCTGCGTCTATCAAATTTTTTAAATTTATCCATAATCTTATGAGCACAAGCTTGTTACAATTACTTCTTTATCAATTCCATTTTTGGTCAAAGTTTAAATCACCTCTATCACACAATTCATCATTTTCACCAAACTCTGCATAACGCTAGGAAGTTTCTTTTCCATTTCATTCACTGTGTCCCCCAATTCATATTTTGCATCCACTTTTACATCAAACATTGGATATACTCCTTTAACTAAATTTTTTATCAACCTTTTTGTCTCATGAACTTCTAATTCTAACCTTACTAGGCTATTTTTTATCTCATGCAAAGTTATAACCTTTTTTGTATTAGTTTCAATATTCATTTCGCTTTTTGGCACTTGCCATTCCTTTTGTACTTCCGTTATTTTACTTTTATCTTTGTCATTAGTTCCTAAGTCATTATTATCTATTACACTTTCACCTTCAACTCTACTTTCATTTACGTCATTGCCTTCTATATCAGTAATCGACCTGTCGATGAGTAAAAAAAATTAGTAAAGTCGACAAAACACAAAGACCTTTTGATTTCTTTCTTGACTCCTGTCAAAAATTGATACCGAAGTAATTCTTTAACTTGCTTTGCCACTTCTTCTTGATCTGGTTTCACTTCAAATGCTTTCTCTGCAAAAGTAGTTAAATGATATGCAAACTCACTTATCGAATCATATGGGTTTTGCACTCGACTGTAAAATTCTGACGCATCATTCTCTTTATATCTCCTCCGATCAGCTTGGCTGCTAGCGCATCTTTCATTCTTGTCCAATCATTTGCTATGGGTCATTTATCAATCTGTTGCTCCTTTTAGATATAATGGTAGCCGTAGTACCATAGTTGCTTGGCTCCATCCATAAGCTGTAGCAATGCTACAGTGTAGCATACATATAATACATCAAATTTGACTAGATCTCCTCCGTACTGATCGAAGGATAATTTTTGACAGCTGACATAGTCGTTTCCATTGTTCGCAAGGGTAGTAGACGCTGGGATTTGCTCATTGACATTTGAGTTGCTCGTCGCCATACTTTCCAATTGTTTTTTACTTCTCAGATTTTAAAATTTTTCTTGGACAACTTTTTCTTGTCTAAATTTTTAAAATTTTTCAATTTAATTTCTTTATAACAACTTTATCTCCAACTTTGTACCTCGACAATGATATTCAACTTCCAATTTATTTTAATTTTCTCTTTTTACTTTTCTTATATCCACTGCCGACTTTTATCACGTCGGGCTCACCAAGATGTTAGGTTTTATTTTTAAAAGTCGGTTCTCTCTCTGACTCCTCGTGTTCTTATTCAAACAAATAATTCGAAACCCAACACATAATAACTTTATTCGATTACAAATAAATTACAACTTCTCACTATATTTACACCTTTTGCTCAATATAAGGTAGATAACCCAAGGGTCAATCACCTTTTCCGGTACGAAGATTAAGCGTTTTTGAATTACTATATTTCTTTTTCTGATCACTGATCGCCTGATTCTCTGAGCTTCTCTTTTTACTTTCTTCAAACAAATGGTGGCTTGTCTGTTTCTGAGAGGGCAATTGTCTACAGAATTTCAATCCTAGATAAAAATTTTAGGGTTTCCAAATTATTTTAATTTGTTTATCTTAGATTGGTGCTCGAAATATTTCCTCTCTTAGCTGACTGATCGAGTCTCACTGTATATCGGCTTTCCTTCAGTGCTCGGGTTTCCCATGGGCTTGGACTTCCCATTGGCCCGGGCTTTCCATTACAGATTAATTAATTTTAATTAATTTGTTTTTTTTCACATTAACTTTTCCTGTGAACACCTTATTAAATTTTCATTTTAAATTCTGAACTCGTCTATCAATTTGGCGTTCAACCATACCCGATACCCTTTAATATTTTAATATTAACCCGCCAAAGACAACTTCTCAAATCAAAGTTTGGAAATCAATATTGATTTTTGATTTTTAGTAAGTTTTAATTAATTTTGCACTTTTATTGATTTTACCAATATTTGTTATGCTTTCCTTTTATATATAAGTTTTTTTTGGTTTTTGCACTAAACCCAACAATAATAAATTTGGGTTGGGTAATAATTTGTAAAATTACAGAAAGTTACATACCTCCTGATGTTGATATTTGAAATAGTATTATCATAGCTTTTCCAAAAGTCTCAAAATTGAATGAAGCATCTATTCCATATGAAAATGCAACCTCAGAAAACATTGATACCCCAATAATTGCATAAATAAACATAATGAGCATTAAGAGTAAACCAATGTTGAATAATGCCGGCAAAGAGACGACCAGAGAGAACAATAAAGTTCTAATTCCTCTTGCTGATTTGACAAGTCTCAACACTCTTCCAATTCGAAAAACTCTAATAACTCGAATAAGTGTCGGTGATACTGCATTGAATATAATAAATTTTTCAATAACCCAAACTAAAATAAAATAAAATCCTTATTATGATAATTTAACATATAAAGTATTTAATATTATTATTATTATTATCATTATTATTATTATTATTATTATTATTATTATTATTATTATTATTATTATTATTATTATTATTATTATTATTATTATTATTATTATTATTATTATTATTATTATTATTATTATTATTATTATTATTATTATTATTATTATTATTATAAATTGTCAAGAATGACAAAAATACTAACATCCAATCGAAAATATCACTATAATGAAGTCAAAAACGTTCCATGGTATTTTGAAATAATACCAGCGTAATGCTATTATTTTTATTACACATTCCAGCGTAAAGATAAGGATGAAAACTTTATTCATGAGATCTAAAGCATCCGTCAGTTCTTTTCCTTGTTTATGAGATTCAAGACACATAACAATTGTATTTAGCATAATAAAACACATGATGACAATATCAAACTTTTGATTGTTGATAATATTGTAAAATATTTGTGCTATTGGAGACTGAATAGGAAATGACATTTATTTATTAGGATTAAAGATGGAGTTATCTTACTTTTGGTCTTGGAACTGGTTTTTGTGGAGAAATACTGGACATTTTTTTCATGGCGTGATAATATCGTTTTTGACTATCAGTCATAAACAACTCAAGGGAGCCTCCAATCTGAATGTAATCATTACGATTTTTTAATATTTTAAAAATTATATACATTAAGAAACCAATCATTTTTTTACAGTGAAATAATACATAAATAATGCAAAATAATGCATGATTTTGTTACAATATTTTTATTACAAATTAACCTTCCTCATTAAAAATTATAATAAATTATTTGATTAGACCATATATTTTCATATTTTAATATTTAGAAACACGTAAGAATTCGTTTGTTAAAAAATATGTGAATAATCTTTCAAATAATATCTTATGTTCTTGTTTTTATCTAGCACTATCCTTCAAAATGGACTTATCCTAAATACGTTGTAGAAATCGTTATACAAATATCCTTATATCAAAGATAGAAGGGCAGTAGGTGAATCTGATTTAGTGAATTATTTTGCATATTTCATAAAATTATCCTTTTAATTAGCTTTTTATCTGATAGTTTATTCGCTCTAAATTCCAAAATTATTTTCACATTAACCCTTAATCATTTTCAGAGTCATAAATTGGTTTGTGTTCCAAGGACTCATCATTCAGTCAAATAAAATTTCCTGTGAGAATATTTAGCAAAACTTTCTAACACTAAGTTTGTTTTAATTTTTAATATTAAGATGCTTATTTAAAATATTATATTATTTGACTTTTTCTGCATCAAAGTTATAGGGTGTTTGAAAATAGATGACATATGATTTATCCTCCCAGAAACAACTACAAAAAAAACTTTCAAATTTCTCTGAATTTTCTAAATAAATTACCAATGACTTCATTTCAATACATTCTTTTTTATAAGTTTAAAATGTAAAATCATAAAATTTATCATTTCAAAAAGTAGCTTCCTCCCTTTGAAGCAAGCCATCTAAAGTTTGAAAACGTATTTCTTTCGCGATAAATGCTACTATTAGCTTTGTGGTAAAATTGTAAACTTATCAAAAAAAAGTCACACGTATTACTTTCCTCATAAACATCAGAAAAATACACGGATTTCAGTTATTTTGTATACTGCTATATCTTGTAGAACAAATGACAAATTAGACATTAAAAGTAATACTTTAATATTAACCCGCCAAAGACAACTTCTCAAATCAAAGTTTGGAAATTATTAATTTATACTAAAATAATAAGACAAATTCTTACTTTTTTCTTTTGTACATTGAAATTGTCAATAATGACACCAATAAATAAATTCAGAGTGAAGAAAGCTCCAAATATTATAAAAAGAACAAAATAAATGTAATAGAGTGTATTATTGTTGTATTTGGGCTGAATATCTACCTGAAAATTATTATATCAAGCAATAATAATAATAATAATAATAATAATAATAATAATAATAATAATAATAATAATAATAATAATAATAATAATAATAATAATAATAATAATAATAATAATAATAATAATCATAATAATAATAATAATAATAATAATAATAATAATAATAATAATAATAATAATAATAATAATAATAATAATAATAATAATAATAATAATTAATCAAAGAAAAATGACAAAGTTTTAATAATTGAAAAATGCCAACTAAGTGTATTAAATAACATCGGGCTATATGTTTCGACCACTTATCAGTCGTCTTGAGGTACAAAATCACGTTAATAACTAATAACTGAAAATAAGGAATATTCAAACAAATTAAACAATAATAATCGTTTTCATACTTTATCAAAATATTTGAAATATAAATATTCTTTACTTTTTAAGAAAAACATTTTTAAATCTTATCAAATTATTTATATCTTATCCGAAATGTTCAATTATTAAAGAAATATTTCAATAGTTCAATACCAGATTGTATTTCTTTATTTTGCAATATTATTTTATAATATTATTTTAGAAAAAAATAGCATAATTATTGAAATTCATGATCTTACTCCAGTAATATCGACGGCATCGGCCATAATATCTGTCCATCCTTTAAAAGTAGCCTAAAAATAATTTAAAAATAAATAAAATACAATTTTAATATATACAATTTGGAAAAGTGATAAATATCCATTTAATACATTATCGAAATTGATTTGTGAATTTACCCAAGAAACGTTTTTCATTTTTTGCAATTCCAAACAATCACTTTTATTTTGAACAAAAGATTCGTTTAATCTCACATTATTGCTGTCAACACATTTGAAAAATTTCCCACCGAAAAGTTGCATTCCAATGATACTGAAAATAAGCCAAAACACCAAACACACAAGTAACACATTAAAAATAGAAGGAATGGCTTGAATTAGGGCGTTTACAACAATCTTCATTCCTTCCCATCTTGAAACAGCTCTCAATGGTCGAAGGGCTCGCAATGTCCTTAATGCTTTAAAAGCTCCAGCATTAACATGCGGAGATAAACTTACCAAAGCAACCTATAAAACAAAAATAATCATAATAATTAATAATAATAAAAAAATACTAAGACTAGTAGTAATTCTAATCTTAATCCTAACTAGTCCCAATAATAATAATAATAATAATAATAATAATAATAATAATAATAATAATAATAATAATAATAATAATAATAATAATAATAATAATAATAATAATAATAATAATAATAATAATAATAATAATAATAATAATAATAATAATAATAATAATAATAATAATAATAATAATAATAATAATAATAATATTTAAAAAATATTTGTATCCATTTCTCACTGAGACTATTGTGAAGTCTAACCAGCACCAAGCATCTTTAAAATATTTTGTCAATCCAATTGCAAACCATTTCAAAACCATTTCAACCAGAAAAATGACAGTAAAAACTCTGTCCATGTATTCCAAAATAATTTTCAAATATGGTCGAGTAGGTAAATATTTATCTTCAAGAGTCTAAATTAGAAAAATATAATTATAAAATGAAAATAAATTCTTCGGTAATATAAATAATTATTATAATTTAATATGAATAAGTACATTATAAGTACATTAAAATAATCAGGAATTAAAACTAACTTTAAAACATTAAATTTGTAAGTATTTTATCGATAAATATTAATCTCTGAAAAAGGAAAAATGAATAAATGAAATAATTTTAAATTGTGTCAAATTAAGTTTTTATTAAATATTTTATTTTTAATTTCTTCTCCATGAAAATCTTCCTTTCAAAAGAATAGAAAATGTACTTAAATATTTTACTATTCAACCATATTAAACAATTACACTCACATCACTTCTTTTACAATTTTAATTATAGTATTTGTATTAATTATTATTACAGCAAGGAGACTTTCGACCACACGATATTAGGATAAATTTGTAAAAGAAATTAAGAGCAAAATTAAAGATTAAATTCAAAATATTGAAATGTGAATATTTATATAATAAATTTTAAAAATAAAATTAAAAAAAAATTTAAAATGTAATGGGTGTAATATCACATACATTGGAGAGACTTCCCGTCATCTCTGTATTCGAGCTCGAGAACATTATAGACCGAAGGCTTTGACCAGTATTAGTGAGCATAATAAGGGCTATAAGAGTAAAATAGGTATATCTGATTTTAAAATTTTATTAAAAAATTTCGATAATTATTGGGAACGTATAATTTATGAAGTCATTGAATCCGAAAATTAGGTAAAGTTAAATTTTTAGACAATTTATGAAACAATAAAATTTTAAATATAAATTTACTAATATTGTGTTGTATTGAATGATTATGGATTATTGAAAATCTGATACATATAGGAAAATCTCCCTGAAAGACTTTGTTTAACTAATATTATCTCATTGCAAGTTTTAATTCAATTATGGATGTTTTAAGAGTTTTAAATGGTAATTCTAATAATCGTAATAGAAGTTTACGCATAAAATAAACGTGATTTCTCTTTCTTTATTATCACTATTAACTATCGATGACGACTAGGGTTCAATCGTGTCCTACTTTCGTGGCGAATCTCCTACTTTATATAAGGTGGCCAGATTTTAACATTGGTGAAGAGGAAGATTCGAAGTGGAGGGGTGGTCTTGTTAAAAAATGCTTTAGAACGCAAAAAATTGTATTATAATATACTTTTTAAAGTTAGAATATATGTAAAATTTATAAATATAAAAAACATGCATGTATATATTTCAAGAAAATTATCCTCATCATCAGTCTGCCATTATAATCTGTTAAATTATATACAGGAACAATAATGACGTAATGGTTATGATTGAATGAGTTAATTAAATAATCTCAATAAATTTGTTGCTGATTGAATGTTATTAGTTTGAACAGTTAATCGTTTTGAAACAGAAATATATTGGAAGTCAACGGATACAGGCCAATAACTACTTCTAATAGCTTTTGTGATTTTAAATATAATAAAAATATGATTAAGGGTTTGATTTTTAGATCGTGGTCATTATTTAGTTAATGTATACAAAAGCTCATTTCTCTTTCAAATAACTATAGCAAACTATGGAAACCATTGATCGTCTCTTGATTGAAACTGATGGAAAAAAGGAAAATTACAGTCATTTAATGACGATAAATCTTTAAAATCTCATGCTCTAGTGATTCCATATTCGGAAGATTTTAAAAATTTAAAGTTTTCTGTCATGTCATCATTAGACATTTTTAATGTATTTAAAAGTGTCAAAACCTTTAAAATCATTAAATATGTTTAGAAATAAATATCAAACCTCAATAAGTTTCGTATCTAATCTAGTGTATAGGTTTTCATGTAATGGGTGCAATGTCACATACATTAGAAAGACTTCCCGTCATCTTCTCACAGGTATTCAGGAACATAGCCGATTAAAAAGCGTGAGTCATATATTTGAGCATAGGGAAATGTGTAAATGTGCAACTAACTTAAAATTTTTTTAAAATTATATATAAAAATTTAAAAAATAAGTGGAAAGAATTTTATGTGAGACATTGATTATTAAATCACAATCCCTAACAATTACTATTCGATCAGCAACGAATTTATGTGATTATTTAATTAACTCATTTAATCATAACCAATACATCATTATTGTTTCCGTATATAACTTAATATAGATTATGATGGCAGACTGATTATGAAGATAATTTCCTTGAAATATGTTTCGTTTGTTAGGGTTTTTCGAGTTTTTATTAAAAATGGGCCATAATTTTTCGATATTTAGATATGTATATTATTATAAATCTTTAAAAACTCTTTATTACTTTGCATATTTCTCATTTAAATGAATTTTCTTTAGTAAATTACTGTTGTTTAAAACGCCATGAAAGTTTTCGCAATAATTTGTTATATTATATTTCACAAATAATATGGGTTTCATAGTCTCCAACCTTAATTGAAATTTATCAGATATCCACACTTTATTTTACTTTCAACAAAGGTTTATTATATCTTTTACTAATTATTTTTGTGAATTGATGCTGCGGTCTTTTTATAGTATTTTGATATTATTTTGAAATTTGAATAGTTTTTATTTATTTCTTTTCACTGATGACAGTTCTGGATTTTCAAATATATATATATATATATAACTTTTTTCAATTTTAACCACTTATTTCTTTTCAATTGACATTGTATTTATTAAAAAACTTGACTATGAATCAATAAAGGTATCGATGTTTTTTTGATATTTACGAATTTTGAAAATCACTTAAAAAGGCAGTGCTTAAAATTCGTGAATATCAAACACACATCGATATCTTAACTAATTCATAGTCAAGCTTTTTAATAAATACAATATAAATACTGTAAAAAAACTTTTAAATAAATAGAAAGAATTTTGACAAATGTTGCTATCATTAGAAAAGAATAAGTTATTTGGTTTCTCCCTATGGGGTTTTATTTTTATTTGGGTTCGAGATCACATAGACTGATTGAATATTGAATTATTTAACAGCTTGATAATTTGTCTTTTTCAGGTTTTTAGAAACAAAATAGCATACCAATGTAAGAGAGCTAACAACAATCATTATTAAAATGAAGGTTTCGAAGAATTTATGATCAACAATTTTAAAAGCACTGCAGCGTATCCACCACCAGCTTTTGGCAATGCAGCTTTCCGAACAACAGTTGCAATGTCTTGCTAGAAATGATCTTATGAAGCCAGGTAAACAGTCATATGGTTGATTCCAAAATATCACTTCAGCCTCATTGATATCAGGATCCGCGTCAAATTTCGGTTCGTAATTTTCTAACCAGAGATTAAAAGCAACTTGATTCAGTTGAGGATCATGAGCATTTCGATTGAGTTCTAAAGAAAATTTGGTTCAAATGAAGAAGGAAAATTTGTTTATAAAATAACTCAAATTATAAATTTAATTTATAAAAAATTCAAAAAATTAATTAAAAATAAAAATTTGAATCTTACTACAGTTTTAATTTAATTTTTCCTTGGATCTGAGCTAGAATTATATTTAAAATATAAAGATCCTCAAGTTTATTTCCTAAAATTATTAACACAAAGAGATAGAATATTTAAAAATTTTTATTTTAGAAAAATTATACATATTTTATGAAAGTTTTACTTGATGTAAAATTAAAATCATTGTTTGTTTTCTTTCAATCAATTTAACCATTTGCGACATTTAAAAAATTCTTACACCATCTCCAAATTGAATCTGCTTTATGCAAAAAATTTGTACATCCACACTCACGGGACATACTTGTGGTTTTATAGTGACTGACAATATTTCAATACGCAAATAACTTAATATTGTATGTAATTTCTTTTGCAATTTTGATGGGTGCTATTAAAACTACACCGAAGCATATAAATTACCGTACTTTAATTCACTATATAGGAAAAATGAACATTTACTTTAAAAAAGGCAAAATTAACTATACTGACATAAATTACTGGTATTTACCATAGAAAGGCAAAAAGATAATTTTGCTGAGAAACATAAAAAACATTCATACTACACACAAACCTTATAATAAAAAATACACACAAAAGGACAACAATTATGGGAATCAACCATTTATTACAGGCTTTTTTTAATTATAAAAAAATATAATTTGTGATTTTTTATAGCACTTTATCACATTTAAAGTTTGAATGATTCAAACTATCCATGAATAGTAGAAAAGCAAAGAGGAGTAATGTAAATTCTAAAAGAAAATTACTGTAATCATATAGAAAAATTACCCGAAATTATGTGTAATTGAAAATATTTTAGAATAGTTTCAAAAATATATTTAAATGATAATTTAAAAAATCTTACCGCTTTCAAAAAGAATCATAAATGACTTAAAATTCATAATAAAAAATGAAATTTTAAATTTTATAAAAATATCATTAGCATAAAATGATTTAAAAACTTTAATAAATTTAAATCACAATCAACCTCAATTAACATTCAATCAGCAACAAATTTATTGAGATTATTCAATTAACTCATTAAATCATAACTTTTACGTCATTATTGCTTCCGAACAAAACTGTTGACATAGAATCTATGTCATAGATTGATGTAGATTGATAATGAGGATAATTTCCTTAAAATATATTTCGTTTGTTTGACGTTTTAGTATTTTAAATAAAAAATATAACTATTAACTTATCATCTGGTCTTACAATTTGTCTTTTTTATACATAATTTATGGGCTATGACGGATACTCTGTTCCGATCGATAATATTTTCGTAGTGTGTTGAATTGACACAAATACATGCTAATAATCCATTTTTAAGTTTAAGGCCATTTTATATTGTAATTTAATTTAAAATATTAAACAGAGCTTGAAGACTATAAATCAATAATATATCGATGTTTTTTTGATATATTACTGATTTATAGTCTTCAAGCTTTTTTAATAAATTCAACGAAAAAAAAATCAGTGGTGAAATTGGAAAAAAAGTTCTTATAATAATTTTAAATAA
>CAUHTR010003138.1:0-49607 GCA_959609185.1 Schmidtea polychroa
TTTTTCTGATCGAGCAAAAAGAATATTTATAGAAACATTTCTCTTTCTACAAAAATTTATTTAAAATCTATTTTTGTATAACACACATTTAAATCAGATTTTGTTTTGCTTTCAATTTCTTTCAATAATTGATTACTATAACACTTTAGGTATGTGTATTATTAGGCCTATTAAATATTGAAATATCTTGAAAACTATTTTTTTGTGTAACTGAAATTTGTGCCAAATTAAAAATGTCTTCGCCTTAGAATTTCATTTATCCTTATTTAGATTTACAATTTAGATCAAGGTTATTTTCTATTTAACACAAATTTTCGGCTCTGTCCTTTTAAGTGTCACGTTTTCATTATTTACAGTATTAACTACAAATATTTACAACATGTATGGTGTTGTTTGAAGCTCCATATGGACTCGCGTCAGTTCTCTATTAATTTTTTGGAAATTTTCTAGTTTATTGTTAAAATACTAGTAAAAATAAGTAATCTATAAAATGTAAACAATATATTATGACATATCTATTAACACATTTGTTGCGGACATTTTCCACCAATTTATACCTAAAAACCTTGTGATTTTTGACACATATCTACATGGTACAAGTGATAGTATCCAAAACACATGTTTACTCATTTCCTGCAAACAATGCATTTAAAGAAAGTTTCAGGCTTAGCAGTTCCGATTTTGTTTTTGCGGTAGTGTACAATAAGCGACTCAGAAGAGTACGAGAAAACCCACTGTTAAATTATTTTCAAAGCTCCATCTTGTTATTTAATTAAACAGTTAAATAAATTACTTTTATTTCTAATCAACAGGAAACTCTACATTGCCAAAATTTAAGAATATAACACATTTTTCAGTTTATCTTATTAAAATATTTGGTTAAATTGATTATCCATTTATTATTTTAGCACAAAATTTTTAGAAAAACAAAATTTTCGCTTAGACAATTAATTATTTAGAGCAGTGCCTGTCAAACCTTTTCTTAACGCGGCACAGTATAATAAAAAATCAATTTTTTTTTTGATTTTTACACTAAAAAGTCAAACCTCAAAAATCTCTTGATTTAAACGGTTTAATTAATAATTTTAATAATATTTATAGCTTATCACATAGATATCACATAAATTTATTTAAAAAAAATATAAATATAAATGAGAAGCGTGGGTCTGTTTTTCAACACAAATTGTTTCTATACGAGGCTGAATATTTGTGAGGCAAATTCGCGTTTCTTAATCAAGTTCTCGTAACGCTTTTTTGATTTTATTTCTGTTAGAACAGAAAATCATAATTCACATTGATATGATGAACCAAATAGAAGCAAATTTTTATAGCATTGTTGCTTAATACAGGATACTGATGATAAAGCGAAATCCAAAATGCAGACAATTCCAGGTCTCCAAACTATCGTTTTCAAATCAATTGATCTTTCTGAGATCAAGCTAAGGTATATCCATTGAAATCGGTGAAAGGACTGATAACCCATTCATTAAAACATGAGCGATAAATCCTTTATTTCGGCTTGCTTTGATGGAGTACCATCTGTGCATACACTGACACAATTATTCCACAACATTCCATTTGAATCTACTTTTGCATTGATCAAAATAAAAATATTTCTACCGGTAGTTCTCTTTTAATTCACAACAGAAAAAAAATACGTGATTATCTTGCCACCTCTAACAATACGTTAAAACAATATCACCTGAGCTTTGTTACTTATATCAGTGTTTTCATCAACTTGCATGCCCAAGTTTTCTCTAATTCATCAGGTGTATTTGTGAACTGGGTTTTAATTTGAAATTCAATGTCCTTAGATATGTCTTCAATTTTTTGTTGAATTGTATTACTTGAAAGTGAAATATTTTTGATTTTCTCAATTGCTTCACGACAAATATTCATATTTTCCATAGCAATTATCATAACAGGCATTATGATTCCTTCAGCATCAGAATGCGGGTTTTTTTCTTTTGAGATAATAACTGTGCAATTTTATAGCTTGTTATTTGTGACTGTTCGGGAATAGTAGCAATTTTCTCCATTTTTTAATATATTTTGTTGTTGCAATCTCATTTTCTTAAAACATTCCTTTGGTTTGTCTCTGTATTGCTGATGGTTAGTAAGTAAGTGACGCTGGAGTTTACTAGGAACCATCGACTCGTTTGATAATGATCTTAAGCATATCATGCAAAACGGCAAAGAACTATCATTATCAGATGAAATAAAGCCATATTTTATGTATTCTGCATCGTATTTTCGCTTTGTTTTGAGTGTTACGAAACGAGTTTGATTTTGCTGGTGCTTTTGAATTTGTTAGATTCTTTTCCATTTTTATTCTACAAATTTTCAAAAATTAAAATTTAGAGATTGTAGGATTGGACATCGTTAGTTTCTGAGTTGCTAGAGGAGAGAGGCTTTGCCAAGGATTCATAGATTGACATAGGACTCCTTCATTGTTTTACAGGGATGCACTGGTACGCATTCCCCGTGGTGTATCACACCTTTCTGTCACTTAAGACTTACTTTTCATATAGCTGCTTATCTTCCCCGCTAAGCCACTCCATTTGTACATGTGATGTCAAATATACCAGGATAGGTTACTTTTTCATCTTTCTGACCAGGGCGCTTTATAAAGGTGTCGTGTTCAGATAATAAATTTTTCACTCTTCTCGTTATAGACTTCAATTTTATTAAAGGAAATTTAATTTTCTGATCCACAAATACTGATTCTTCCACGATCATTTTAAATCTGCTTTTGCGACACTTCTCGATTTTTGCAAGATAATGATATCTGTCAATGATAGCACTTTTCAGAGGTATTTTGCTATAATTCTCCAACGATGCTTCTATATATGAAATGAATTTCCGTAGTTGAATGGCTTTTTCAAATATTACCAGATTATCGGTCCACAAACAAGAATTTTTATTAATATCGGTACTTGATCTCTTGAAATCCATTGAAATTCTGCAATTACAAAATTGCATTAGCTCGCTTAAACATGTAATCATATTTTACTTTCACTAAACAATGACTTAATACTAGAAAATACTAGTGGTCACAAACAAATGAAAGCAATTTTCCATGCTGACTATGCTGATTACAAATATGATGTTGGTTTCTATGTATAAGAGTGATAAAACTGTGCAACCGCTAAATGTTATTCAATTTGTCTGAAATTTGAAATCATTCTTTGTATATATAAATTATAAATGCACATTAAATAAACACACTTTCCTTATTTGGTAAACAATTAGTATATTATTAAAAGTAGATTTTATTTGACGGGTGAGGTTTTTGATCAAACAATAAATAAAAACAATATAAATAATTTTTTTAGACCATTCTTCATATTGTAGTACCATTGGCATATAAATTTTAAAAAAGTTACCACCCTAATGTGTGTATAGCCGAATCTATTTTAGATACGATTACGTAAACTCTAAAATAATCTGTGTACTAGGTATTTGTAATTAAAAAGTAGTTTGGAATAAAAGGGCTGAAAAAAATGACTGACAATAGAAGCTACAAAAATTATAACACATAAGTAGGTAGTTAGTAGCTCCCTGGATCACCCCCTAGAAAAAAATTTTGTTCCAGTTATTTTTTTTGCTCAATGGTTACGTAATTGTTCCAGTGTGCTACATTTATTTTTTCTGGGATTTTCAATACAAAAAAGGTCCTATACAAAAAAGCCATGTTTTTTCTGACTATATTGAAGGGGTCTCGATTGATCCTGGGATTTTCAATACAAAAAGGGGGTGTCCTCAATAAAAAGCATAGTAAATTATGATAATTAAGGTGGGTCTCCTTGGTCCTAGGATTTTATATACAAAATCCGATTCTCGCTAAAAAAACAATAAGCATTACCACGACAGAGGCGCTATATCAACTGATAAACATTCACACATCCCATCAAGAAAAATGGCATTGAAAATAAATTACGTTAAAGAAATATTTTGTATAAAAAAATCATAATAAATCGATTCATCAGAAATTTTCATGGTGAAAACTTAAACATTCAAATAATGCATTCTTGAATATGAAGGAAATTAATTATATAACAACGTTGGACATCTGGTCATCTTAAGTATGTAAGTTAATTTTTATTCAATACAAAAGTGTGATATCGAAAGTTTGGGTTATTTTAGTTATATTTTTCAAATTTATATAAAAACTAATTTCATGAGTAAAGTTGAATTTTAATTTGAGTTATAAAATTTTAAACGCGATTTACCACTTCTGGTAATCTTAATTTATATAATTATTTTTGTTTTGTTCACGTAGACTTTTAACTTCATCTTTCATAATTTATATCAATTATTTCCTGGAATATTACACTTTGAAGTTTTGTTCAGAGATCAAATATCACATCATGAACTTCAAATTAAGGAATTGGAAAATGATAAAAATAGATATCAAGAAGAAATCTGGAATTATAGAGAGCAATTAAAAAATGCTGAAAATAAACATATTCAAAATAATTTCACCTCAGAATATCAATTGCCTTCAACGGTTGCAATTTATTTTTATTAAATTTTATTATTAAATTTTTAATTTATCAGAAATATCCATCTTGGCCTAACAATCTAAAAATTTCTTTAGAACACGAAAGGCAACAGGGTGAGGGAATGGAAACAACAAGTGAATTAGGAGAAAGTGACAGTTCTAATAATCAGAACTTTTCTCCTGGGATAGGAATCGTTACGAGAAGTTATAATAATGTAATTTTATTGTTGAAACTAACATAGAAATCATTATTGAAATTGTAAATGTTAATTATTTATTATAATTATGAACTAATTGTAATGGTAAATATTTAAGTTAACGATTAAATTAATAAATTATTTATTTTAAATAATATAATCAATAATGCAGAATTCTCAAAAAAAAGTTGTTTAAATATCCACAAGATAGATTAAATTTTTAAATTATAGAAGTTTGTAAATAACCACGAATACTTTTTTTAATATATTCCTTGTAGTTAGTTCTTCCTTGACTGATGAGAAATTATCGTCATTGGAAGGACTAGAGATAACTGCAGTTGCAGCTGACAACATTAAATGTTCGTGGAAATTAGTTCGAGATAGACGAGTGATATTTACATTATTTGGGTAATTATTAATGGGATCTTATTGAATGAATATTGGAGTATTATTGTCCAAAAGTTTATTTAGTTCATTATTCATTTCATTTTTATCATTAGCCAATTCGATTGAACCTTTACGGATATATTCTAATAATTTAACATTTTCGTGCGCTGCTTTATTTCCATCGCAAGATTTTTTTCTGGAGAAGTTTCTTTAATAATGAAGCCGATACACAATGAAGACAATAATATTGTTGAGGTCCGTAAATTCAAATAAATTTAAATGAAATTTAGGTTAATAATTTAAATAAAAAGTAAGTGAAGAAAAAAGACAAATAAAAGCGGGATCATGCACAAAATCGATAGTAAAGGAAAGTGTGATGGAAGCAGTATTAGAAAATGCCAAAAAGCAATTTCGAAAGGCAAGAATCCGGAAATCCGAGAAAAATCAATAAATTGAAGAATCATCGAAATCGAATTTGGGAAAACGGGACAGGTATAGAGTAGCTAATGGTCAACAAGATGATGGTTAGGGATTTATTAGAAAATGGTTAGGAAGGGTCGAAAAGCATTCAAATGTGTGAAAACAGAAAACGTTAATTAACTAATTAATTGGCTAATAGAAAACCCGGCGCCAATGGAGAACCCGAGAGATGAAGGAAACCCGAGCTGGGTAAACAAGAAGATAAGTAAACAGAAGGAAGATTTGGGCCCATTAGCTTGATACAATGATTAATTGGAAAAGAGCAAGAAGAGGATAGTGCGTGTAGGAAGGCCGGAAGGGCCATTAATTATCTTGTTTCGTTGGACTATTATGGTGACAGCCGAAGCCGATACGTGGAAGCAAATGTCAAGTGAAAGATTGGCTGTGGAATAACCATTTGTCATCCCGATTTCGAGGAGTATATAAGGAAAGGGAAAATCAGAGCAAATCGGCATTTTGCTTCAGCTAGGTTAGAAGAAACCGAGTTAGGAATAGGTAAAAACGGATTAAGGAGATTAGGAAAAGAAGATATAGAATAAGAATACGAAAAGGTGAAAAAAAATCAAATCAAACAGAAGAAGAGGAAAACGTGGGCCAAGAGAATCTAGAGAAATAAAAGGTGAATATTATCTATTTACAAAGCATCAACGCCGAGCGGAGAATCGGTCAAACGTAACTTTAATTATTGATTGTAAAAGTGGTGAGAAAAGAATGTGAATTGTTTTATTTCAATATATGTTGGGTCGTTATTGTTTTGATTTAAAGGACACGAGTAGTCAGAGGTAACCGACCTAAATTAACCAAAGACCCAACAATATGATAATAACAAATATCATTAAGCTTACACCGATAATTAAATGAATTATATTATCATTGCTTATTTGTAAATGTTGCATAATTGCAAAATCCAACAATTCCTAATAGAAGTAGATAAAATATCTTGTAGATCATTGTTGTTAATAAAATGTAATAATCTTAAAAATTTAAATAAAAAAATTTGAAAGCAAGTTATATTTAAAAAATATTACAAACTAAAACTCAATATTAAAACAAACGTTTAAATACATATTTAATTATTTCTTAAAAATAAAAACACAACACCTGGAAAATAACTACATTCCTGAAGCCACCAAAAGTCTTTAGAATCGAAGATGACATAAATAAGTGTATGTGATCTTACAATGATTTCTTGCTATTTACACCATACATCAGTGGTTTTCAATTAATATAAAAGCGCGAAAAACTGACAAAAAATACTTGCCCATAATGAGTGAGCAATCACAAAGTACTATAAATCTGTCGTAAACGTAAACAATGCCTTCTTATAAGCAAAGAAATACCACGCGCAACAATAACAAGCAATAAAACACTTTTATATTTGTATATTAATTGAGGTTTTTGATGATATGTATCTTAAATGCAAATTTAAAGATAAAATGTCATATTTTTCGCGGAGCACTGGAAGCGTAATCGCGGAACACGGGTTGAGAACCACTGCCATACATTGTGAAAACATTTTTATCTAAGCATTATTATCAGCGTTTCGGAATAATAACACACTTAAAGAAGACTTTTCTGCAGAAGATCAATCGGTAGATATATATTTTAATAAAGATTGAAGAACTGTTGAAAAAGGTTTTCAGTCATTCGGTATCAAAAGAGTCATTCAAATTAAATGTCAAAACATATAAGAAATGAACCAGATCAAAACTTTCAATGGTATTAAATAAGTAATTAAAATTTTGAAGAAACATTATTTTGAGGAAAATAATAAAAGAGAATTTGATGCAAGACTTTCGAACAATGACCAACAGCGATGTCTTTATGAAGCACAATAATGTATTCAAAGCTATGGTTCACTGTAAAATTGTTTAGTTTGCGATAAGCCTTGATGGATATGCAGAACAAACGAAAGACAGAATACTGTATGTTATGTTGTTAATAAATAATATCAGACGAGAATGTCCAAATATAAAGTGTGTCAGCATTGTAAGTATGACAGTCCCGTCAAATATCAATTTATCGAAAGCGAAACAGATCGTAAGAAAAAAGATGTATGGCTATTTCAACTGAAAAAAACGTATGCAAAATCTCACTATCAAATCAGATGAATCACCAAATCTGGAATACCGTACTATAGGAGTTGAGAGTTCTGCAAACAGCAAACAGTTAAATAATGTTTGTAGTAATAATGATAAAAACTTTGATTGACTACAAATTATCAGACGCAAATGTTAAATTTTTAAAGACATATTTCCCAATTCCTGATATTGAAGAAACTTTACATAATATTTATGGCATGAATTATTTTACCACTAGATCTTGGCAGAAGTTCTACCAGATTGAATTATAAGAAAGTTCTACATTTAGAACAGTTTTTGCAACAAAATCATAACATTATTACATTAACAGAATACCATAAATGTCCATAATTTATTGCCAAACTGCTGTTGAGCCCAGGGAAATACTACAATTTCTAAAATATACTTTCGATAAACTTCTTTGTTTATTTTTATACCAGAATCTGATTGTTTTGAGCATCGTTTGAACAGATCCTGACATCTATCAAGTCTAATTCGTTTGTTGTCATCGGTGAGCATTTTTTCTCGTTTGAGCTTGTATTGGTAAAGATTGAAGTCCTTTTTTAGCAATCATTCGATATAAGTCTTAAGTTATTTCTTTATTGACACATGTGGATTCCGGATGACAAGTTTATCAAAGTTATTTCTGGTCACCCTGTAATTGTTACAGGAAATGTGTTAACAATTATAGAAAGTTTTCAAAACCCTTAAAGCAATAATTACAATAATTTTAAATGGTCAGAAAAATATCAGGTTTCCATTGAAAATGATGCCTAAACTTGTTACATCAAGTATCCTAAAATCCCGAAAGCTTTTTTTAAATTAAGGTCACGTGAATAATTTCATAAATTTTATTAGAGTTCCAGTGATCTTACAGGGCTTAGTAGCCATTGTCTAAATGAATGAATTGGTCATATCCATATTTTTAAAATCTCATCAGCTGGTCTCTATTGTCATTATCTATTCAATTGACGAATAGGAATTCTCGTAGAATTCATCGTTGCAATGTTGGTGGTGTCGTCGGTATTTATTTTACTACTTATTATTTCGGACTATAGTTTAAACCAGCCATGGCCAACCGGTGGCCCGCGAAGCGTTTTTAAACATCAAATCAATAATTGTCTTTTTTAGAATTCATATTCGAATTAAGAATGTTTTTAATTTAAAAAATTGATTCTAAGTTTACTTGAATCGTAAAAACGAATTATATTTATTTAAATGAATTTATTGTGGCCCGTGATAATATTTTTCCGAAAATTTGGCCCTTCGATTGATTTGGGTTGGCCACCACAGGTTTAAACTCTAACTTTAGAGTACTACTGGGGTTGTGATCGAAAAACCAAATGTTTATTGTTCACTGACACCTAATTGGTAGCCTTATTCATCAGTGATTTTTGGTCGCTAAATATTTCAGTTATTTCAGTCTGCAAGAGCGATTCGGTGTTTACCGAGTCGTTATTTCTAATTCAATATGTAGTTCTAGACAACCTTTCCTCATTCATCTAGCTGAATAATTCGAATTACTGCCTTCGTGCTTATTTTAATCTTATTTGACCATTTCGGTGATTTAAATGTCTTAGAAAGTCAGCCAGTATCCTCGAAACGTCCAACGCTCAAAATCGATAGATATCGCCGTTTCCAAGGCTAGACCTCAAACGGATCAGTTAACTTGGCAAGTTCTTAACCGACTTACGACCACTATTGATACGATAGAGTTTCTATTAAAAACTCATTGATGAACTCGATTATTATAACTATCATATAAATAACACTCACTGTTATTATACATAATCAACACATAATTACAGTTGAACTTCCATCCGTAACTTCTGTTGAATAATTGTAAATATTACTTGTATGTTTCACTATATGTCGTTTGATAAATGTTATCAACATATATAATTACCGTTGTTTACCTACATTCTAATTACGTACATGCAAACCAACATTCTCATGGCAACTGTTATTATAAATTGTATCAGTAAAGGCAGTTATACATTAGCTCGGATATTAATAAATGGTTTCCATAATATAATATAATTTCAGGCATTAGTCCCACTGGATAAATTGCTTAATTCAGATGAAACGACAAACAGAATAACCGAAGAACAATTGAATTCATTATATACTCAAATACTATCTTACAAAAAAAAAGTCGAACACCTAACTGAAATTTTAAATGACAGCGAAGCCACTGCGTCTCGGTTAACAGAACAAGCAAAAGTTGAATTGGAATTTCTATTAAATTCTGAATTAAATTTCTTCTAGATCCTTAAAGAAGAAATACGAAGACTAGAGCAGAATAAAGATCGTGAGTCCAAATTAAAAGACGAGCCAACACACGAGTATTTGAAAAATGTGATAATGAAATTTCTTGATTATGAAACCAAAAATGATGAGCGAGGACAATTGGTTCCAGTTATAGTTACTCTTTTGAGTTTGAACTCAAATGAAAAAGAGAAACTCATTATATTTTCAAAAATCATACAGTTTGACAAAAAACAGAATTCTGATGGATGGTACAGTTATTTCAATTGGGGAGGAATTTCATAGATAAATTTAAAAAGTTACAGATTTATTTATCAAACAGTTCAATTTCCAGTTCATTTCCTTCTTTCAATCTTTGTAAATCCTTGTCATTGCGAATAAGAATATTTGGCAGTTTTCTAATTATTTTAATAGTTTCATTTTCTTTGATATTAAATTCGTTTGCAATATCCAATTTAAAATTTTCGAACGTTGAACTTTTTAAAAATTCATATTCAATAAAATCAAAATCACTTTTTAATCTTAATTTTATTACAATATTATCGTTTTGATTATTTACAGATGGAATATTGGGAATTTCTGAGTTTTTGATTAAATGAGGAAATATCGGATATTTTAAATAGTTTGGAATGTATTCCATATTATTAATGTTACCATTAAAAGAACTTTCATTGTTAATCACTCCTAATGCATTTCTTATTTTCTCATTATTGGTTAAATCACTAGCCAATTTCCCATCATACCTAGTTAAAGTGGGATCAGCTCCAAATTTGAGGCATAAAGTAACCATTAATTGGTGGTTTCTTATAGCAGCCCAATGCAATGCGGTCATTCCATTAATAGAATTTTTACTATTTATTTGAGCTCCCAATTGTATAAGTTTTTGGAAAGTGTCAGAGTCACCAGTACAACATGCTTCTCTCAATTCCTCATTAATAGTATTGTCTAACATAATTATATATTCACACTAAGAGTTAAAAAATCTAAAAGAAAGTTAAAGATTATCATAAATTGAAATAGATAATTATTTATTAAAAATAAAACGAGCACTTATTCCAAAATGGATTAATAATTAGTAAAAACTCATTTATGAAATTATTAATTGATATAAGTCAAAATTAAATTATTATAAATTTTCAATATTATTAAAACAAATTCTGAATTAATAAGAAAGTAGATAAAAGTATTCAAAATTTTAAAATGAATTATGGTTTCATAAAAAAATCGGGTTATTTATTTTCTTAAATTCCAAAATAAAATTAAATACAGTAAAAAAATACAGAATTTGAAGTGTAAAATGATCGAAATATTTCAAATACTGGGTTTTCAACTCAAATTAACGACTTTCCAACTCAAATTAACGACTTTCCAACTCAAATTAACGACTTTCCAATTCAAATTAACGATTTTTATTTAAAATTAATATTAAATTTAATTTTTACCCTAATGATGAAAAGAAAGAAATTGATATATCGGCGATATAAAAAACAAAGTGAAAAAATATGAAGTTTACTAATTCTTTATTGTTAGAAAATAGAAGCCTGGATGAATAGGGAAATTTTTAAACGATGGTATGAAAAACAGCTCATTCCAGAAGTGAAAAAATATCAACTCTATAGATAAAAAGCGAAAAACTTTATTATTACAAGATAATGCACCGTCCAACCCATCTATAGAATGTTTGAATTAGATCGATGAAATGTTTACGCTAAAATTTTCCCCACCAAATGCGATGTCTTCGGCGATTATTGCTAGCAGACGAAACTAATGAAGAAACAGCTATCCGTTTTCATATGAAAATAAATTTAAGACTGTTATTACATGGGAAATGAAAATTGGAATTCTTTAGAAGTGTCAACAAAATTTTGAAAAGACCACTAGTATGTTCCAATAACGCAGTAACAAGTGATTTTCAAGACATTACGGGAGCAATAGCAGAACTTTCAATATGTGGTGAATGTGACGAAGATGTCACCGAGTGATTAAATTGCGATGTGAACGATCCTGGATTCCAAATTTTGAATGATGAAGAAATAATTAAAGAAATATCAGTCTCAGTGGAACAAGATTTGCGAGGGGATATCGGTCCTACACATTCTGAAGCTTTTCAGTGCTTAGATGTCGCCATGAAGTGGTTTGAGAGCCAAAAAGAATGTAACTCAAGTCAACTTATGAGTATTCGCGATTTGTCAGCTTCAAAAAGAACAGTTAACTTTAAGCCAAAATCCATAATTGAATTTCTAAATAAAGAATAATTTATTATTGAAGATATATGTAAATGTAGACAAATAAAAATTATTCATATTGAATGTATTCGTATTTCCCTGTCAATTATGATTTTTTCGATTATCCGGACTACCTTCATCCCCAATTAGTCCGGATAATCGAGGTTTTACTATACAATTATTTAATACGTTAGAGACTACGTCTATGTACTGCACAGTAAAACTAAAATCCAGTGATTGGTTGAAAAAAGTTAAACGCATGAACTTTTTACCACTTAACAGTCTCACCCGAGTGTACTCGGGCAATAACAAAAAGCAAATTCGGCATATCTCGAGTATACTGCTGCAAATACATTGAGAAATTCAGTTGTCACTTACATCCAAATAACTTATTCTTTCATAAAACAAAATAAAAAATGGTTTTTAGATCGGTTTTTCATGTATTAATTCAACCGTTAAGAGGTTAAAATAAATCGTAAAACATCGCAATTGCATTCAAAACAATTAAATAACAAAAAGTATATGGAAACTAATACAATAATTTAAAATTCTTGTGGGGTTTATTTTTAAACAGATGTAAAGATGTTTTTCGGCCTTGTTTAGAGCTGCAGGTTGGTTAAGCATGCTATAGATCAATATATTGTTTTCATTTTAACATATGGATAAAATGATGAAGATAAAAGGCTTTAATGATAGACTAATAAACGTTATCCAATAAAAATTTTTGTTACGGTAACATATTTCAGTCAAATTAAGTGTAGCAAAACAAAAATATAAATCAATAAAAATTTTGCAAACATAAAAATACATCAAGTAGAAATAAATTATTGTCACATTATATACCTAAAAATTCTCACGATTCTATATAAAAACTCATCACTAATTTGAATAAATTAATTATATAAATGAAAATGAATATTTAGATAAAATCACAATGCCAATACATTTATAAATAGATAAAGTGAAATAATTGCAATTGTTTACTATAAGAATTTATTCCATAATAAATTTTGTGCTAGGTTTTTAACAATAAAACTTTTACAATATTTATTAACTAGTCAACGTTCCCAAGCGAGATGAATTAAAATTCTTTGTAACAAATGAAATTTTCTCTGATATATTAAACTAATAGTTTCGAATAACCATTTGACCAAAGCTACCAGATAATTATTTGTATTTAATTGACACGAATTTTCAACCGTCTTTTCAATTGTTTTTGAACATAAATCCGGATCAATGAGGAAAAGAAGAGAATATATTGACAATATTAAAATTTTAATACAAAAATAATTGTGTTATATATTGTTTGGTTCCCATCTTTTTTTTGATAAAATATAATCAAAACCAACCAAGAAAAAAAATAACAATCAATCTTTATTTAAAAATATAGTGGAAAATCTAGACAAAATCAAATTAAAAATTAATAAACAAAATCATGCAATTATAAAATTTTAAATCAGCTAATACAATAAACCAAATAAACCAAATGATTTAGTTAATAAATATACAAAATTTCGAGACAAAAATTATGGTTGAATTATATCATTTTGTAAAATTAAAATTTTTCAATTTTCTAGAAAAATCCAACAATTATTATCAAATTATAAACATTAAAAAATTCCTGAAGAAAATATCAATAGGAAGAACATATGCGAAATCTCATAAGATAATTGAGCAAATATATATATATGACTTTTAATATATTTTACGCTGTAGCTTCAATTATTAGCGCCTTGATTGTTTTTGGAGTTGACTCGTCATTAAAATGAACTGTTGAAAATCTTGAAAAAATATAAATCTATAAATTAACTTGATTTATTTATAAATATTTTTCCATTCATAACAATTATTTGAAATGAATAATTTAAGTTAGAATTGATAAATTTATATCCATGATTTATCAAAGACGAACCCAAAAGGATAACGATCTCTTTCAACAAAATTATGTGCATACAACTCTTTTTTACATGATTTCAAAGTCATTGTCTAGCATTTTTGAAATGCATGGGGAATATTTTTATAAAAATTTATTCAAACATGGAACGTGCCATAGAATTCAAGAGATATGAAGAATTGTTTGGTTGGGTATCAAGAGCTGTATTAAAAGCTTATAAAACCAAAAGTTCAACTGCCTATAACAGACTTAATAAAAAAGTCAACAGTGCAAGATCTTTCTGAAAGTAGTTCGACGGTTCAAAACATTATTGCGTTATCAATTATGGATTCACAGTTTTCTTTTTATGCTTGAGCTACTTATTTTTACCTATCAATTATGTATTTTAAATTTTATTACTCAATAACATTTTATATCATTCGTATGCATATCAGAATTTTTACAGTTTTCAGCATTTTTTAATATGGTTTTTCAACTAAATATAATTAATTTATTTCATCTTACACGGTTTTCGGATAACATGTAACGTATCCTCAATTTTACTATAGAAACTTATCTTTTTTATAAACGAAGTTGCAAGGAACGTATCTACTATGTAACAAAAGAGTTTTGTATGTATCATTTTATTATCAGAATATTTTAATTCTTTAGATAAGGGATGAACAACCATTTTTTACAAAGGATCAACCACAAAATTAAAATTTTTGTAGTTTACCACATATAAGCAATGTGTTAAATATGAATACTGAGAGGATAAACACAAAGTTATCGTTTTATTAACAAGTGTTTATAAAAAAAGTATAAGAAAAATAATTATTGCCCACCTTTTTTATTACAATAACGGTAACAAGTCACGAAAAATAGCCAATACAATATACACACATAAAAGTTCAATGATTTGTGAAAACTTTTAATTTAACTTGAAGAACTATCGCAAAAAAGCTAACCGTATGATTTCGAACGAATGTCACTATAAAGTTATTGAATACATGTGCCATTTTGCGCAACTCGCTGGTTCTTCACGTAAAATAAGCAAATAAAACCTTAGACTAACTTTAGAAACTCTAAGAAGTGGACTCTATAAAGCATGAATAAACAGTATTACAGTTCATTAAATGTGCTGTTGGCAACCGAGCAATATATTTACCAAAAGTTATGCAATTAGATGTCCAAACAAATCCTATTAAATGCCCCTTAGTGTAAAAATACAGAACAGCAGCTGTTCATAATCGAAAATTCTCATTTTGTTTTTACAAAACTTTAAATTTGCAGCAAAAACTTATTATACAATATTTACTAATTATTTTAGTGTTTAAAAATATTTTTTCATTATACATGGTAATTTGGCAGTTGAAATATCAATCATAGTGCTAAGTCAAATAAATCAATTATTTCTGTAAGAAATTTGGTTTCTAATTCTACATCCATATATTTCCTTGTAATGCTATTATTATATGGCAATTACTTCAATATTTCATGATTTTAATTTAAACTACCAAGCTGTTAAATGCGTAAAGGTGGGAAAATACTGGGAAATACTGAAATTGCACTTTTTAGTAATGTTAGTGCAGTTTTTATAAATTATGTACACTAGTAGAATATTAAAATTTCATTTTCCCATGTTTATTGATTACTCACACGTGATTTGTGATTAAAGTCAAAGTTCAAACTCTTTCAATAAGTTAAAACAAAGTCCAAAATTACACGAAAATCTTGCTTTAACTATCATTAACTATTTTAGAATAACAAAAATTTAAGGGTTTGGTTACAAATTTTACCGTGAAATTTCGCTACAGCAACTATAAATAAAAATTTAAAGATTTACAAAAATATGTTCACTTCAAACCGATGTGTGAAATACCTTCAATCTTGCAATAATTATAGATTTTACTATGATAATTATAACACAATGTGATAAATAATTATTCAATTATGCGAAATTTTCATTTATAAACAGGATAGAATATTCCTGTAAATAATGGACGACGCAAAGATATTTATTACGCATAGACAAGAATATTACAATTATAATTAACAATTATAATTTGTGACGATTTACACAAATCGCGAATTTCAAACTAAGCCAGAGTGTCCGCAAGCGATCTAATAATAGTTTGAATTTCAGCCTTTTATTTATGTATAAACTTTACTATAAATCTGTAGAAACTCAAGGTGTTTAATTTGTATTTCTATGACTAATTTTTAGAAAATATTAGTTTAAATAAATTTCCGATTTAAAGAGGCAATTTTCATAATAAACTTATATTTTGATTCTCTCATGAAATCAAAAAATTTACAGTGTTTCATAATTTTTGATAATTGATTTGGTTTATTTCTTTGAGACTTAAAATTTGAATTTATTTAGTCCTTAACCCCTTTCCCGCTCACCCGTTCTAATTCATATAGCAACATTTAGGCATGATTATCAGACTTATTAGAATTCTCTTCACAGTGCTGAAGGCAGATGCCGTCATATATCAAGAGAAGGCCCCAAAAACTTAATTTTATGTACATTTTACAAACTTGTATCAATCTCGCATTATACACGGTCTTATCTAAATATAACTAATCTAATTCATTGTGTTATTCATTGTGTTAAACATAAAATTACAAATGCGAATAGGACGAAATAAGTACATTAGTACCAAATTGTGTTCTCAGGTTCTCAAATTTAAGTGACAGAATTGACATGCAATTCTAAAAAAAGTAAAACGGTAAAGGAGTTAAGATAATAAAAAAATATTTTCAATGTAAATAATAAATTATAAGGTTAAATTAAATATATAAACATTTATGAATGAAAATTAAAATTGTTGTGAATACCTAAATACTAAAATTAAATAGTTGTTAAATTAATAAAACTATTAGATGGGGAAATGTATGAAATGGAGGATGTTATTGTTCTAGAATTCTTAGTAGTAGGCGGTGAGAAAAAGGAATTGAAAATATGAAAAATAACAAAATCAATAAAATTAAACAATGAAATACTACATGGTCGTTCTTAAATAACAAGTACAATTTAAAAAGGAAACACAATATTTTCGTATCTTGACAGATTGTTCAAGAAAGCAGATGAAGTTGAAAAAATGAAAAATTATGTGTCTCGACAGCTGTAGAAATGTCCTGGAATCAGAAATCAAAAGAATTATATGTAAGTGATATTAGATGGCAGAGTATAAAAGTGAAACACAAATTTAATTACGACAAAACAACGAGACAGACACTAGAACTCATAATTAAGAGGGAACGGCAAATCCCAATTTATGTAAATTCGGTATAACCCCATTACAGTCGGACCTCGGTTTGTGGCAAAAATTAAAAAAGTCGATTTTTCTATTCCATGTCATGATTTTAAAGACCTCACTTTGGAGCATTTATTTTAAAAAGTTAAAAATTATTTTTTTTGAATTTTTATTTATTTTAAAATGATGGTTTTTAATGAGAAAACTTTTAGGAATTTTATATACCGCATTTTCACATACATAAGTCGCAAATTATACGTAGACTTTTTTCAATTTTTCAATTAATTAATTAAAATTACTTCTAAATTAAATTCTCATTTTACAAAATATAAATAAATTCTAATAATCAGTTATAAACAATCACTATAAAGCTTATAGTTAACTATGTTTGTAATATAAATTCACAATTAAAGGATTCCAGGCAGTTAGGTAATAAGCTTAACCCTTTCAGTCTCGAATTTTCTTTGCAACCAAAGTAAATTTATTTGGAAGATTACTTCATGACAAACATATTTTACACATTTAAAAAAGTTGAAAAATCCTTTTTTCTTTGATAAATGATTTATTGACTGCTATTTTTATATCAAATTTTTTCTTCCAGAACATTCTAAAATTTTCTAGAAAAGTTCTAAAAGCTAAATTTTGTATTTTTCATCTTGTAAAGATGAAACAGCGTGGACGTTTACAAATTTGGTTCAAAGATTTCTAAATTATTCAAATTTATAAAAAACTTCCTATAGATTTTCTATGAAGTTTTTCTACCCATATATGATCGATAGTGTTCTATCAAACAATTTATGTTTCATGATTTTTTTTCCCTTCAACTTCAATGTTTAATTTCACTTTGAAAAGGTCCTGTTTATAAAATTGTAACACAAAATTTTTTATATCTCAAAATGTTCGTTATTACAAATTCTAAATAATAATGTAAAAACTTTTGATCTGTGCCTTATACTTTCGGAGAAATCGCTCTGAACCCATTTACGCTGGTATTTAAAGGGATAGTTAACTCTAATTCGCTGTTGAAAAACTTTCTTTATAATTTAATATATAATGCACTTTTCAAATCATATTTGGATAATTTATACATAAAAATTTACCTAATAGCACTGAATAAAGTAGAGGTTTGAGGCAGACCATGTTCTTTTAATATTTTGAGACAAGCTTTAATCTAAAGAGGGGGAAAGAAAAAATAAACAAACAAATCCACAAAATTCCAAAATTTACATCAATTTTAGAGGTTTTTTTAAAAACTCCATTAGGATCCAATAAATCGTAAATAATAATGACTGCAGTCATAACTCGTAAACACAACATAACTGTATCTGGGGGTGTTATAAGTCTATGGTACAATTCAGGATTAGCAACGATTCCACGGCAGATTTTAGCCATAGTTGCTAAGCATTCAGTTGTTGTCTCTATCGGGACACTAACATCCTATGAAGTTAATATAAACCATTTAATATTCTATCTAATTAAAACATATATTGTTAAAAATTAATTGGGATTATAAAAATATAAACAATAAAAATCAATGAAAAATGTTTCGTATCAAAAATTACGAAAAAGTGGGAAAAAACCACAAAAATCGCTCAGTAGTTTCAATTCACAGTAATAAAATTTCGTATTTTATAAATTTAAAGCATTATAAACTTGATGAAAATCACTACCTTAATTTGGTTGCGAATCTCACTTCGTATGACTCAAAAAATAACAAATTTGATTTTACACAATAAATATTCGAATTTTTAACGATTTTAACTGAATCCGGTTATTCGACATTTAATTATTCGATAATCCATTCGATATTATTCTTCTATTTTTGAATTTTCAAAAATATTTATTTTGAAGAAATTAAAACTTATATAAATTTAAAANGTACTTCAATTTTAGGTCTCTACTATATGCCTTGAAAATTTACTTTTTTCTTAGAATATCCTAATGATTTCTTCCGACAATCTAATTCTTGTGCCCTGAACAAATTTTTATAGGGGCTTCAGTAAGTGAATAACTTAGTTTATGAATATTAAAAATTATGTAATGTTACATAGGGACCTTAAAATTTTTACAAGGCTTAGATGGGACATGAAAAAAATGGTTTAGAAACCCTGCCATATGCAAGACTTTGCTGAATGTACACAAAAAACATTTAAAAAAATAATATTTAATTATTAATAGACGGAATTTATTGAATTTACACATTGTGTTAACGTTTATTATTCAATAGAATAAGTCGAAATTAAGAGATAATTAATTATGGATAAGTAAAGCATGCCCAATATAGTAGAATTGCAGGCATAACTGGCGCCCGGGACAAGATACCTTTTGGCGACCATTCAAAGTACATACAGAAAAATAATATAGAAGAATACACTCGTAATAAGAATATAATACAAATAATAATAGCATGCAGTATTTACCTTAAAATAGTCCATAATATATATTAAGAATAGTCACTACCTAACAACGCTTCTACAAAATACTATACTGTTTTTCGGGATAAACACGAGCTTAGGTTAGACTTTAAATTTTACTGCATTCAGATTGGATTCATTCGGAAATATGCGGAATACATGAATAATCATTTTTATATTATTTGAAGATTATTACTGAATTTTAAATTGGCAACATCTTTGTTTCATTTGTATTTTCTGTACATTTCGTTTAAAAAACTAAAAATATATCACTAAATAAAGTAAAAAAAAGTGTTCAGAAAGAAAGAAGGGCATTTTGTATACGAAGATACTTGATTGATTTACTGAAAACATTATTTATAATCAATTATATTACAATAATTATTAATTTAAAATATATTTCCCATAAATCGAATAAAATAAAAATTGAAATTTTCCAGAACATTTAGCGTGATAGACTTTTGATTTAATTTAAGCATGATAGACCACCTTGTTCCCCATTCGCTACGTCACTGGTCCAATAAGTATCCTCAAGAAATCTTTGAAAATGATATTTTTTTACAACTAATGATAAAAAACATTCAAACAAATGTTCGAACAATGCTCATATGTTTAAACAATGCTCATATGTTTGAACAATATACATTGTGTAAAAATACACATTTAATTAAAATTATTGATTATATGTTTGGAGTGTTAAACATAATAACTGAACAGAAGAGGTATTGAGGGAAGATTAGAGACAATTTCAATTCTTTTCTATTTTTTCTGGTCATTAATACAATTATTTGAATGAAAAAACCCAAATCCGAAAAATCCACAAAGAAATTTCTTTCCTGATGATGATTTTCCGTGTTATTGAATTGGAAAAACCTTAAAACTTACCATTTAAAATATTTTCTTTTAATCTTAAACCGTTTAGAATGATATTTATTTAAGTTTAATGAAGTTTCATAATTAAACAAATAATATATAATATTGTAAAATTAACAAATGTCAAAAATATTTGTGTTTTACTATTAAACGATATTCTCGTATATTACAAGTTTAGAAATTATTAATTAGATAATTTTCGAAAGAAAATAATATGATAATAAATAAAAATTTAATGACCTCATCTCGCCATCGAGAAATAGAACGAGTTATCAGTTTTAGCATAGGAGTCGACTCGGCATAAAACAAAGACATATTTCCACATAATTCATCTGTAACTGTTTCCTCTTTAACTACAACGGCATCCTTTTATAAATAACAATTATAGACTAATTATAATAAAACAAAAGTAATAATAAATTTGGAAATTTTAATAATAATACTGATAATATGATAAACAGGGAAATTATAGGACAGACCATTTAATATATACTTTGCATAGGGTTGCCAGATTTTTATTACAACCAACCGGGACATTTGGCAACAGTAAAATATTTTATATTATCATTATCACAATAATTGCAAGTTTATTATTACAGGGTTTTTCACATAATTTAACAAGATATATATATATATATATATATATATATATATATATATATATATATATATATATATATATATATATATATATATAATACTGATTTATTATTTTTTGAATACATATGTTGATTTTTAAATACTACCGACTCCCTCATTTCGCATATCGAATTAGATATACCTATTTTTACGGCTATTTTACCCGTAAATATAGTGTTAATCTGTTTGTCATATAATTTAATTTTCTTGCAAAACAATTTAATCTTTTTGTCACATAATTTAATAATTTTTGAGAAAGTGTCATTTTTGGCGGAGAAATTTTTTTTACAGGTTATATTATTATTAATTTATTATATTATTACATTGATTTATTACATAATAATTATACAGGCTAATAAAGGAAGATTTATTACATGTATGAAGCCCATGACTAGTTCTAATGCAGTGGTTCTAAACCTGGGGTCCGCGAACGCGTTTGAAGTGGTCCGCGGCACCATTTACAAAAAATCGTAAAAAATATTTTTATGTTATCTTGATATTGTAACTAAAATAAAAAGTAACATTTCTTTACTGTTTTTTAGCATCAAAATTCTAACATTTGAATTTTTATGTTAAAAAATTAAAGTTTCAGTAGGCACTTTTTTGTAAATATTTACTCGTTGCTATGATACTATTCTGTTTTTGCATTGATTCGAAGTTTTTATTGTTGCTATAATAAAGTTTAATTTAGTTTTTTAACATTTCAGGGGTCCGTCGGTACCAATTATATATTTATGGGGTCCATAAGTTTGAAAAGGTTAAGAGCCCCTGTTTTAATGAAAGAAGGCCACAACTGCAAAAATCGGTACGAATGTTGATATGTTCGAAATACGACGCCGGAAAGTCCCCAAAAACCATATCCAGCGAGCTTGAAATGAACTACAAAACGGTTGCAAGTGTCATAAACCTTTACGAGACCGAAGATCGAATTTTAAAAATAGCCAACAGAGCACCAAAACGGAAAGATTTCAGAAAATGACAAAAATTTTAAAAAGTAACTTGTTGAAACTGATTGTTCTGTGATGTTAAAAAAATACAATCTAAATTAAATGGCGAACGGAATTTGCATGTATCTTTATCAACGATTAATATTACTTTGACTAGTTTTAATTATTCTTTCAAACGCACTGAACTCATTCCACTGGCACGGAATACCGAATCTACAATACAAAAGCCTTACGATTATGCTAATTGGTTTCTGATCCAAAATGAAGAAAGACTAGTTTTTATTGATGAAAAGGCCGTGAATTTTTTAATGAGGCTCGCTTACGGTCGAAGTTTGGTTGGTACAACTCCAAGGAATGAGGTGAAATCCATAAGGTCGCAAAATTAATCCAAAAGCGCAGCAATTCATAAAGGTGGAGTTTTATTTTATGATATCGAAAATGGCGCGTTCAATGGTGAAAGATTTAATATGCTAATGATAAATATTTGATCAAACAACTTGCATCAAAGGGTTTGCCAAATCCAGTATTTGTGATGGATAATTGTTCTATTTACAAAGTAAACGCCGTAAGAAGAACATTAAGAGAAAGTGAAATTGAACTAGTTTTCTTGCTTCCATAGAGCTCCCAATTAAATCCTATTGAAGAGACATTTTCAAAATAGAAACGTATTAGCAAAACAATGAATTGTAACAGCGTTGAGGAGCTTAATAATGCTGTTCGAGTTGCATATAGAGAAGTTTCCACTGCAGACTGTGAAAGCCACTTCGGCAATATGCAAAGATACGCTTTACAGGCAATTCGAAGGAAGGAGTTTTAATAAATGTGTACTTTGACTTTTTATGTATGTAAATTTTTTATATAATGAATAAAAATTATTTCCTTAATAAAATTTTCTTCATGTTGTACAATGATAAAATTATTTGACAAAAAGATTAAATTATATGACAAACAGATTAAATTATATAGAAAACCGTGTATCATTAAACAGCAACACAACTTGACCAAATTTTTTCTAGTAATATTTTTCTACTTTCTTGTAAAATTTTAAAATGTAGGTAATTATTAATAAATAATTATTAATCTTTATCAACAGACAACTAACAACATAAAAAATTTTACCCTTTTTTGTCCAACGGAGCCAGGAGTGAAATTTATTATTTACAGTCAATTTGTTAACTTATAATCGACAGACAAAACACACAAACTAAAACTATTATAAAAACCCAGCAAAATGTATATCCCTGTAAAACCATAGATGAAAAAACTAAAATTGCAAAGGAAAAGCTCCAAAAACGAAACGCTTTAAGCCGGGATGAATGCGCATCTCGAAGACATCTATCGGGACACCAGGACAATCCCGGAAAACCGGGACGTCTGACAACACTAACTTTGGAGCAAAAGACTTATCTTATTATTTATTAGTTTAACATATAATTTATGCTGCTACCAAGAGACCATCATTCTATAATGATAATAAAAATCATAAACAAAATCAAATATTCGAGCTGGAAATTAATTTTATACAGTTTACAGCAGTGTTTCAAAAGGTGGGGCATCACGCCTAAGAGGTGGGACATGTCTGAAATTATCAACTTTTCGACAAATTTTTTTTAATATAATATGCTCATTCACGACTAAATATAACAACGTGCATTCAGCAATTTTGTTGACCGTTATTTTTGCATACTGACAATACTGATTATCGAAGTTTTACATATACTTCTGTGGGGTATATGACTTTTGAAAATACTACGGTGGGTCATGGTATAAAGAAGATCGGGAAACACTGGTTTACAGTATATGAATGACCAATTCTAGGAATAAATAATTAAATTAACTTTGGATTTGCTTCTTTAATTAACTATTGCTTTGGTTGTAATGAAAGATTATACAGTACAGTAAACTCGCTATATAAGGTACACCAATTTTGCGTTTAGGTTCTTGCAAAAAGAACCCTATATAGCGTGTTAATTAGAAATAGGACAGTGATGAACAAACTTTTTCAAGCCGCAACACACATTAGTAATTTATTTTTCACAATTTGAAGCGGTACCAAAAACATTTCTTTTTGAAAAAGTTAGACAAATATGAAATGACAAAAAATAGAAATAACAACTTATTTCTCTCTATGTAAGGTTGAAAATCAATGCGATTTTCTGAACAGTTGACTAAAAATAAGCTACTTACGAATATATATTAATTGGTTTAATAAGAATAAAAGAATCCAATGGAAGTATTAAAATATATGTAATCAGTGATTTTTAGGATTCAATAATTTATTTTGAATTTAAATTTACTGTTTAAGAATTTTTATCACAAGTATTTTTTAAAACGGGGTATTTTGGCAATTTTAAAAATTTCCCCCGACACACCATTTGCCTACCACTATTATAGGGTACATTTTTTGCGAAAGCCTAAGCGCAAAATTGGTGTACCTTATAGAGAGTTTACGATATTAATATAATTATTTTCTACTAAATATGGATTTAATTTTTTTTGGTTTTTAGAATTTTAGGATATAGGTTACATTCCTATTTAAAAGATAAATAATAATATTGTTCCAATTACGGTTTTCAATTCACATGCCAAAATTATTTTCATTTTTTAATTTGATTTCTCATAGAAATGCAGAAGGAGATTTGAAAAATTACAGGTAAATAAACAAAATTATGTCGCTAATTCAAAAATTACATTTTATAAATATATTAACAGAGAAATGAAAATTTAACAAACATATTAATGCAACTAAATACACGAAAGTTGTTGTCAGCTCATAAAAATATAAAAAATACTTTATTTACGATAAAGTTAGAATATTGCTAATAAATAAACCAAGATAGTAAAAAAAATTCAAAATATTTATTTGAAAAATTGAAATAGAAAATTTTGTTCCCGATTTAGATTAATGTTTTTAAAAAATTTCGGTTTGGTTTTAATAAAAACTTCGGTTAACTTTAGTTGTCGGTTCGAATTTATAATTATAATTACAAACGATTAATAGACATTAATAATAATAATAATAATAATAATAATAATAATAATAATAATAATAATAATAATAATAATAATAACCAATGAGAATCAAGAAAAAGGAAATAAAAGAAAGATAGAAATGTATTTTCTAGAAAGAGATTGTTAAATTCCAGGAGATTGACAAGGACTATCTTATAGTCGAAAATTTTTTCATTTGCAGCAAAAGGCTTAAATTATTATTTTATTGTTTTAAATAATAAATGCTGCTACCAAGAAATCATCATTTTATAATATTAATAATAATAAAAACAATAATAAATAATAATAATATTAATTATAATATCAAATAATAATAATAATAACAATAATAATAATAATAATAATAATAATAATAATAATAATAATAATATTAATAATAATAATAATAATAATAATAATAATATTAATAATAATAATAATAATATTAATAATAATAATATTAATAATAATAATATTAATAATAATAATAATAATATTAATAATAATAATAATAATATTAATATTAATAATAATAATAATAATAATAATAATATTAATAATAATATAATAATAATAATAATATTAATAATAATAGTAATAATAATATTATTAATAATAATAATAATAATAATAATAATAATAATAATAATAATAATAATAATAATAATATTAATAATAATAGTAATAATAACAATAATATCAAATATTAATTATAATATCAAATAATAATAAGAAGAAGACGAATAATAAAATTTAACAAAATTAATAATAATTTTTAGTGATATTAAAAAAATCGTTATAATAATTATAAAACTTATCAAAAGAGAGAAAATTTGCAAAAAGGGTTCATAATATTCTAAATTATAATCAATTGATTACAATAATAATTAATGAATAATACATCCATCATATTAATTACGAAAAACTCGAAATATCCTTCAGTATAAACAAGACAACTTTGAAAAACGGAAACTCTCTCTTTACAATTTATAATAGAATTATTATCAAAGTTATGAAATAAAAATCGAAATTGGTTTCAATTTTCATAAATTTTTTTTATTAAAATAAAATTTTCAAAATATACTTGTCCGTAATTTCTTCGCCTTGTACAACATCTACGATAATAACTCAAATCATTCTGAATTGACGGGCTCATCATCTGGAATAGAAAGATGTTAAATAAATTTTCTTTTCAAATTTAATATACTTTTAAGCTGTCGAAATTTAAAATGAAATCCAAAATATCAGCAAATTGTTTGAAAGTTGCTTGTTTTGATTCCAGATGCTCATTGATCGATTGTTCATATGAACAAAGAACTGCCATTACTCTCGGAACCGTTTCAGCTTGATGAACATTAATAATTGTTGAAAATTACTGAAATTACCTAATTCTACAGCGAATTCATAACATATCTTCAATTCTTTCATTAATGGAACCACTTCATTCCAAGCTTTTTTTTGTAAATCATTGTTCGTATAGTTACTTATAGCTTCTTTAATAACAATGGCAGCACCTTTATAATTTTCCAAACGTTGTAAAATATCTTTAGATCTTCCTAACTTGGACGCAATGAGATCATAAATTGGTTTTTCAACTTCCGTTGGTTGACAATCTTTAAAAATTTAAGTAATCAAATTAAAAAAATTATTTACTTTCAAAATCTATGAAGACATTAGAATCGTCCTTTGTTTCTTCTATATTCCTGCTTAATAACTTAAGAATGTTTCCCATTTGATAGGATTATAAACTTTTACTAATATTAAATTTATAGTTTTATAAATTCGTCACTTAAATATTCCTAAAATTAATAATTTAATTAGCACATTTAAAGACAATTACTGATTACGCAATTTCCATTTTAATTTTAAATTTTAAGTGTTATGTTATTTTTTATATTCAAATAAATAAATATGCAAACATATTTTTACTAATGCACGAAAAATTTTCTTTAATTATATTAAGAGGTTATTAATGTATTTTCTAAAAGTATTTAAAAAATAAACAAAATATTTCTTTTAATAAATTTTTATCATATTTTATCTGTGCTTTTTGGAAGTCATAGCATGTAAAGTTAAATAATGCAATTTTTCATCGTTTTAGTATAAATCAGTGTTGTCCAAACTGTGTGCCGCGGCACACTGGTGTGATGTGGCGGGTGCCCAGGTGTGCCGTGAAATTTTTTTAAAATAAAGTCAAACACCCTTTCCAAACAACTTAATAAAAGGAAATTGAATTGTGGATATTTTAACAGTTATTTCAAATTTAAATGTTAATCAGTCAATTAAATCAAAGAAGCGGGAACGTATGGTTAACAATGATCAAGAATTAAGAGAATGTTTGTCAAAAATTCCACCACGATTGGAACCAACGTTCCCTCTAAGCTGCGCGCGCGCAGCACCTCCAACTCCCCAGCGCAGCAAAATTATTTTCAGCGCAGTATATTTAATTCAACCGTTTCATGGCTGTTGTTCCTAGTAAAAAGCACACGGAAATTGTCGATGTAAATGGACCACCAGCAGCGAAGACCGGTTATCTACTTAGTTTTCAACATAGTCGCTACAGTTATAGAATACAGTGTTGACAATAATCTCAAATAGATCTGCGTGTGCCATTATTATTTTCGTTAAGTTACAGTTTCACGGGAAGTTAAACAAACACGCTCATTTGTATTTAAAGGCTGCTCAGCGCAGCTGACTTTGCGCGCACTGCTGCTTATGGCTTAGAGGGAACATTGATTGGAACTTATTTGTTCGGAACATCAAGGACATAAATCTCATTAACTATGTTTTATGAATTTTTCATTCACTAATTTTTCTAAATTTAAAATTTTTTACATTAAATTTATTTCAAGTAAATAAGATTTCATTTATTAAAAAATTAGTAAAAGTGCAATAAAAAATTGGAAATAAAGCAAAAAAAAATTTAGGTGTGCCGCGAAAATTTTTAATTCAGCTAAGTGTGCCGTGGCTCAAAAAAGTTTGGTCTACACCAGTGGCGTACCAAGGATTTCTGGGGCCCTTGTGCAGATTTTGGGACGCAAAAACTCTATGACCTCTGCCATGATGTCGTTATACCGCCATTTTGAATCGAGTAGGCAAGTAAATTGGATTTGACGTTTTATTAATAAACAAGTCCTCATCACATAAAAAAAAACCAACGTCAAGTAAAGCAAATAATTTAATAGATGAATGGGTGTGACATATGTGGTTTACAACTATATCCAATATAGATTCCTAATAATATTAAATGTATATACCGTCCAAACTGTGGTTGCTGTCTTAATAAAAACAAAACAAACACCAAAGCGATGCTTGGTTTGATGACAATCGGGGAATTTATAATGCTCGAACGTATAAATTTTACTAATTTTTCGTCCTGGGCCCTTGTGCCGTGCACAACCTGCACAACTTATTGCTACGCCACTGGTCTACACTGGTATAAATCAATAGTCTAAATATTTTAATTAACAAAACTAAAACAATCTGTTGAACCAAAACTAGAGTTGAGCATTTCTCGACAATTTGTTGTTCTTGAGAAATAGAGAAAAAAGTAATATCTCGAAAATTCTCTCAGGATTCTTGAGAAAAAAGATATAACAATATATTTATTCTTTTTTTTTGAAATTTTTTTTTGAAATTGTTGGTGTTTAGTTCAATTGGTAAAACATTAGATCATTTCAAGTTAATTTAAAAAGTACTTAATTACTTTGTAGTCCAAAGAAAAATGCAAAATCAATTTTTATTTATTTTTCATGAAATAATGTTTTAAAAAATTGATTGGTCAGACAGTCTTGCTCTTGTTGTTTTCACAAAATTACCAGTGTTGGGTTATTGAGTTGGTGATAAAATTAGAATTCTTACTCTGACTCCAAGAGTGTCTTTAACTGACCTACAAATAACAATTAACACTGGAAACTTTATTGAATATCACAAATATTTTCACACTGATACAATTGACTCAACAAGCTAACTATTATATTGTGTTTATTACAACACTATGGTGAGGAATAACACACTCATATACTTTTGATGAGACAAATCTCTCACAACTGAGGAGTGTAATAATTGGTAATTTTAACTAACTGTTCTCTGATTTTGACTTGGTTTTACTCGCCTAACTTTATTCTATTATCAACTGAATAAACTCTTGCTGATTCTCTTTAATTCTGTTTTCTTTTTAGTTTCTCTGTTTCAATTTTATTCAAATATTTCTTCTAAATTGTTCTCTCAATGGCTTCTCCAAACTGTTTGCTAATACAATTCTCCCACGTCTTCTTAATCTTATAATTCATCCTCTCTATAGTTTCTCTCCCTGCTTCTGCTGTGCTACCTCCTTTTATACCTCGTCAATTTGTGGCATTCAAGATAATCAAGTGTTTTTCTACTTTCTTTCTCCTGCCTTCCCCGACTATTCCATTTTTATCTCTGACGGCTGTCAAGTTATTTTTCCTTTTTTGTTTAACCGTCTTCTCCCAACAATTCTGTTATTACTGGCAAGCTATCAAGATAAGAGTATTGTTGTTTTTCCTATTTTCCCAATTTCGAAATTTCTTTTCCTTTTTTGTACTAATTAATTAGTAGTGACCTTGTTTTTATTTATATGTTTGATTTATTTTGTTTACTTCCTCTTCCTCATTTCTCCTTTCTTTTTGCTTACGTTTTCTTTTCTGAGTTCCCATAGATCGCCGCATTTGTCATGACGATCTTCCCCCAAATAATTTTATTTATTTGTTTATAATTTGTCATTTAGGTATCCTCAACACCAGTAACGTAAAAATTTCGCTCATTCTGATTAGACGTATGACGTATTGTTAATGACGTTCGTCTAAAATATTCAAAGTTGATAATAGTATGATGTGAGCTCCCCCGGCCACATATACCCCCCCCCCGGGAAAAATTTTTTTTTAAAAATAAAAGGTCAAGGTCATTATATATTTTTTTTTAAATTTAATTTTTTGTTTTAATTAATTGGCCGGGCGAGCTCATACTTTTTTTCATCCCAAAAATTAATGTTCCCACCAACGGATTTTATTGGACGATACCTCATCTTAAAGCTCAGTCCAAGACCTTTCGATTGATCCATAGAAGGTATCATCATCACTAATATTGACAAAGTTATTAACAATTGATGACCACCATCTTTTCAACGTTAAATTATTATTATTATTCAAATATTATTAATTGGCCGGGCGGGCTCATACTTTTTTTTCATCCCAAAAGTTATCGTTCCCATTATCCAAATTTATTAATTGATAGCTTATTTTGAAGCTTGGTGCAAGACCTTTCGAATGAACTATTGCAGGTATCATCATCATTAATATTGACAAAGTTATTAACGTTTACCCGAGACCATTTTTCAAGGTCATTTATTTTTCAAATTATTTTTTTTTTCAAGGTCAAATTTTTAATAAAAGGTCAAGGTCAAATTTTAAACAAAGACCATGACTCATCAAGGTCATTCCCAAGGTCATATGACTCATCATGATGACTCATCAAGGTCACGGTCAAGGTCATTTTTTAATTTAATTTTTTGTTTTAATTAAGTAATCTTTTTATTTTCAAGGTCATTTAATTTTCAAGGTCATTTAATTTTCAAGGTCATTTAATTTTCAAGGTCATTTATTATTTTTTTCAAGGTCATTTATTTTTTCAAGGTCATTTTTTTTTCAAGGTCATTTATTTTTTCAAGGTCATTTATTTTTTTTCAAGGTCATTTAATTTTTCAAGGTCATATTTAAATTTAAATGTACAGAGTTCCCACCAACAGATTTTATTGGACGATACCTCATCTTAAAGCTTAGCGCAAGACCTTTCGAATGAGTCATGGAAGGTATCATCATCATTAATATTGACAAAGTTATTAACATTTTACCAAAAATCATTTTCAAGGTCATATAATTATTAAGTGGTCTGGGGAGCTCCTACTTTTTTTTCATCCCAAAAGTTATCGTTCCCATATTAACGCCGGTGTGGAAGATGTTATTTTCAAAATTATTATTATTATTATTATTATTATTATTATTATTATTATTATTATTATTATTATTATTATTATTATTATTATTATTATTATTATTATTCTTATTATTTGCAATTATTCATAAAACTTAATTTCTACATCAATTTCATGATTTTCAACATTTTCATCATTTGCATGAATATTTTAATATTTTTCAATATTTTTCAATATTTCTTTACTATTATTATTAAATTATTATTTTTACAGTTATTTTGAAAGTTTTTCATCTTATTATTATTATTAATATTTTCAAAGTTATTTTCAAAGAATTATTATTATTATTTGCAAAGTTCTAATTATTATTTTTTTTAGAAGTTTCATTATTATTATTTACTTACATATTCATAAAACTTAATTTCTACGTCAATTTCAGGATTTTCAACATTTTCATCATTTGCATTTTTTAATAATTATCAATTTTTTCTTAATTTTCTACATTTTCAATATTTTCACGATTTTCAACATTTTCATGATTATTTCAGGAACTTTTTCATCAAATATTGTTCAAAGTATTATTTTCAAAGAATTATTTTCAAAGTTTTAATCAATATTATTATTATTAATATTATTATTATATATACTCCGAGTTTATCCGACAAGATATTCTGTCCCCCTATGGGTATTGGTCACAAGGGTACTACTCACAATCAACATGTCGCAAATTATTTTCAAATACAATTTCAAAGTATTATTATTATTATTATTATTATTATTATTATTATTATTATTATTATTATTATTATTATTATTATTATTATTGCAAATATTAGTCAAAACATAAAATATTTTTACACATACACACACAACCCATTAACAATTATTATTATCAATATTAGTGAAAACCTAAATATTTTTATACAACCCATTAAACTTTATTATTATTATTATTATTATTATAATTAGTCAAAAACCTAAAATAATTTTTACACACTAAGTTATGGGGTAGAGAATTATTATATGTTTGCAATATTCTGTGTTTGCCTTCACGGGAAGTTGACAATAATTTTACACACACATTCTATATACACATACCTTGTTTAACATGGGTGTATATAGTCTAGTCTTATCCGACAAAATATTCTGTCCCCCTATGGGTATTGCTCATATGGGTACTAGTCACACTCAACATGTCGCAAGGGTTTTCGAGTTTAAAGCATATTATGGTTTATTAAGGTTAGTAAATAAACTTATAACACCTACTATTTTTAATAATATTTAAACGATAAAAATCAAGACAAGAGAGGACAAGGCAAAGTTTATGAATTTAGTATTGCCAGGCCTAATGAGCAGTGACCAAATATCTGTGCCTGAAAGACACGGTGGATATTTGTTCGCGTCCACAAGGGTCGTCTGTGCCTCCCCCAAGTGGGCTCAGAAGAACCTGGGCATTATAGCTTTCCGTACGGAACATTACGCCTAGCATGGGTAGTCAACTACCAGCACATTCGAAACGTATAATTTCAAAATACATGCGTCATTGGCACTATAACCAAATTAATTAATGTTTTCACTAACACAAATATATATTTACAGAGGCCTCCCACTAGTTAGATTACAACCGCCCACCACGACGATCAGCTTGTAAATATATATTAATTAAGGGATAAAGAGGACCCACCCAACCCTATTATATTTAATTTACAAATTTTTCTCGCTCTTCTGCTGGTAATCTATCTCAAAATTATCATCTCCATCAGGCCATTTGGAATACATCTTGCAAATTGGACGTATTTCTTAGTTTCTGATGCGGTGTCAACTATCATTGCTAAAATTTAAAAGCCATTAACTTACAGATGTTATTTATCATTTTATCGTCAGAAATTAAATTCTACCTGACTATTAGGCAACTGTTATTTGTGGTATACTTTTTCAATGACATTTCCCACCATAAAACACAGATACCTAAATATAATATATTTATTTTAAAGAATTAATTCATGTCTTACATTATTAATAATATTCTTCAGGTAGTATTTTACAATATCTAATTGTTAAAACATCGGTTTTCCCATTTTTCTTGACATTCGTTGAAAGAAAGTTTACATAATTTAAGTCTGATAATTCATGTTGAAGGACACCTACAATCAGCTAATTCATTTAAAAAATCCAGAACATAACTCCTTTAGTGTTTCACCATTTTGTCTGGTTCATCTTCCTCATAATCATATAATTCATGTTTTAATAAGAAATCTCTAAATCTAAAAACTATAACTCCTTTAGTGTTTCACCATTTTGTCTGGTTCATCTTCTTCATAATCATATAATTCATGTTTTAATAAGAAATCTCTAAATCCAGAACATAAGTCTTTTAGTGTTTCACCATTTTGTCTGACTCATCTTCTTCATAATCATATAATTCATTTTCTTCATTACTAAGTAAAATAATTAAAATATTGTAGTAAATTCTTTATTTACTTACTTTATGGATACTAAAACGAAAGAAATAAAGTTATATCATAATTATATTTAATTAATTTAAATTTAAATAATTTAAATTTAGTATTTAAACATATTTAAACAATTTAGTTATTTAAGCATATTTAAACATTATTATATAGTATTTATAAAATATTATAATATTATAATTTTATGTATTCTAAATTTATTAATAAATACAGTATAATTTTATATAATATTATAATATTATGTACACTTATATATCCTTCATTTAATTTTTTAAATTCAAAATTTATAATGAAGATTTTTGAATTAAAAAATATTCTGTTAGTATTTCCATGCAGAAAACAACGAATTCAATAATTAAAATCTTAATTTTCATGTTGTTAGGGTTGTGGCCAGAAGTTAATCGCCATCTAATCGTTTGTTCTCAATTTCGCTCATTTTTGTTCAAAACATTCAGGAGAGTTGTTATCTGGAAAGTTTCTTTTAGCTCAGCTTTCTTTAAACACTCACGGCATTCTTGAAAGATGTGACACTGGAAATAAATTAACAATGGGTGGTCTTGCATACATGTTGTTGGTTTGAACTGTTGATTTATTTTAGAAATATGTATATTAAAAACATTTAAGGTATCATTCAGTAAAATAATATAGTATTTTTAGTTAATTTATAAATAACAGTATTTTGATATATCAATAAAGACCATATACTCCTAGTTTATCCGACAAAATATTCTGTCCCCCTATGGGTATTGCTAGCAAGGGTACTGGTCACATTCAACATGTCGCAAAGGTATATTAATCATTTAGAAATTCTTAGGTAATTTAGTGAGATGATCAGAAATTCGTGAATATTTTAAATGTAACTTTACACTTATGTCGAGCGACTAATTTATTGGTTAACTTTGTAGTCATTTAAAGCAAAAATTAATTTATTCATCTAATGTTCGTTACAATAGTTAATAATATGAGAAAACATGGTGATTATTCATTGATAATTTTAAATTCTTTATCATTTGGAGTAAATTTGTTTGAGGCAAAAATAATTAAAGGAGTCATAATAGAAATATGGTTATCATTTATCCAATTAAGGGGCTTATTAGTTAGAAATATATATTAAAAAGTAACAATTATTTTCTAATTTAATTAGATGATCATTAGACGTAATATATCTTTGCGAGAAATTTAAGATGTTTGAGTAACCAAAACATGGATATTTTGTACGATAAATTTATGAATATTGGTAAATTTAGTCATTAAAATAATAATATAATAAGGTAATTTAGGAAAATATCATTTATCCATCCGATAACAATATTCCTTCAATAGATATTCAACCGATTTAATTTCTAATTAAAATCATAAATTTCCTTCAAAGATCATTTTTCTTTAGTTGTTTTCCAATTCTTTTAAGTTAATATTTCTCAAGCTTTGTCAACGATATCCCCAAATGAATAAAATAACTTCTTAAATAAAAATAATTTAAAGCAATAACCATTGATATCAATTAATTCTAAAGATTTCAAATTTCTCATTGTCAAAAACAAGTAAATTGATCATTAACCATTAATAAAACCGTGGATAATTAATTAAAACTGGTTCTGAAACATAAATTACTGTGCAACCTCTAAAACGATATAATTTCACAGGAACTATTCACAGCTTATTTACTAACCTTAATAAACCATAATATGCTTTAAACTCGAAAACCCTTGCGACATGTTGAGTGTGACTAGTACCCATATGAGCAATACCCATAGGGGGACAGAATATTTTGTCGGATAGACTAGGAGTATATACACCCATGTTAAACAAGGTATGTGTATATAGAATGTGTGTGTAAAATTATTGTCAACTTCCCGTGAAAGCAAACACAGAATATTGCAAACATATAATAATTCTCTACCCCATAACTTAGTGTGTAAAAATTATGTTAGGTTTTTGACTAATTATAATAATTATAATAATAATAATAATAAAGTTTAATGGGTTGTATAAAAAATATTTAGGTTTTCACTAATATTGATAATAATAATTGTTAATGGGTGTGTGTGTATGTGTAAAAATATTTTATGTTTTGACTAATATTTGCAATAATAATAATAATAATAATAATAATAATAATAATAATAATAATAATAATAATAATAATAATAATAATACTTTGAAATTGTATTTGAAAATAATTTGCGACATGTTGATTGTGAGTAGTACTCTTGTGACCAATACCCATAGGGGGACAGAATATTTTGTCGGATTTAGATTATATTAATAATAATAATAAATAATAATAATTAAAAATAATAATAATAATAATAATAATAATAATAATAAAATAATAATAATTAAATAAAATAATAATATAATAATATATATAATAATAATAATAAAACTTAGAAACTAAAACTTAGAAAATAATAATTATTTTAATAAATGACTTGAAAAAATTAAATGACCTTGAAAATTAAATGACCTTGAAAAATTAATGACCTTGAAAATAAATGACTTGAAAATTAAATGACCTGAAAATAAAAAGATAATTACAATTTTAAAAACAAAAAATTAAATTAAAAAAATGACCTTGACCTTACCACGATGAGTCACGATGAGTCCATGATGACCTTGGAATGACCTTGAGAGTCACGCGACCTTGAAATGTCCTTGATGAGTCAGCTTTGTTTAAAATTTGACCTTGACCTTTTTTTTTAAGATTTGACCTTGACCTTGAAATAATATTTTGAAAAAAATAAATGACCTTGAAAAATGGTCTCGAAAACGTTAATAACTTTGTCAATTTGATGATGATGATACTGCAATAGTTCATTCGAAAGGTCTTGCACCAAGCTTCAAAATAAGCTATCAATAATAAATCGGATAATGGGAACGATAACTTTTGGGATGGAAAAAAGTGTGAGCCGCCGGCCAATTAATAATATTTTGATAATAATAATAATTTAACGTTGAAGATGTGGTCATCAAATGTTAATAACTTTGTCAATATTAATGATGATGATACCTATATGGATTATCGAAAGGTCTGGACGGGCTTTAAAATGAGCTATCGTTGAATAATTATCGTTGTCGGGAACTCTGTACATTAAATTTAAAATATGACCTTGAAAAATTAAAATGACCTGAAAAAAAAATAAATGACCTTGAAAAAATAAATGATCTTCTAAAAAAAATAAATGACCTTGAAAAAATAAATGACCTTGAAAAAAAAATAATTTGAAAAATATGGCCTAGATGGCCCATAACATACTACTGTTGATTGATATTTTCCAGGTTACTTTCTTTGCTTAGTGATGAAAATCTATCATAAAAATAAGGCTGAGGCTGTCTAATGTTCCTTTGTATAGATTTCCCCAATAATTGAATTAGATTTATTTTAGAATTTTCAGAAATATTTAAACGATCTTTCGATAAAGTTAAATTGTCATTTTCCGGCATTTCTTGATATTGGTTTGACCTAAAAAATCTCATCGTGTACTCATCGTGAAGATGTCATCAGTACTAGCCAAAAAAAGTCGCATCTTTGAGAAATCTGATCAGTGAAACTAAAGCGTTGTTTATTTTAGCAAATTAATGCTCAATTGTGAATTTTCATTTTGAAGTGTTGAGAATGAAAATTTAAAAATTCCCACACTGGTTAAAATATTTGCATCCTTTTAACTTGATGTTTCAATGTCTAATTGAACAGGTCGTAATATAATGAAAATATTATTTTCTAACATTATTGCTAAGCTATTACACCAAAGCGCATTTGATTATCATAAATGAGACATTCATTTAGTTATGTCAAATAAGCTTTGTTTTGGATTTTAGTTAATTTTAAGATTTTTTGTTAAAATAATGAATAAAGAAGTAAGATATTTATTTATTATAATATACATTAAATTTTTCATAGTTCACCTAAAATATGAAGTATTTAGGGAAGAATTTTTAATATGATTATTAATATGATTTTTGAAATTATTATTATCTGGTTTTCAAAGTTCCTCGTTAACTGCTTGGGATATTGCAGTAAATCATTCATTGAAGGTAAATCTGTCTGGTAAATCCATCAGCCGAAGAAACTTTAGTCCTTTCTTCCCCATTTTAATTTTGCTCAACACTTTCGATGGGTTCAAAAATGGATTTTATGGCAACTTTTCAATTTGAATAGTCAATGAAGATATATTATTGTAAATGGATTAGCTCATCTTTGGATATTAGGACCTCGATTTGTTTTTAAAAATTAGTATGAAAGTCAACCCATCTATTGTGGCCAATTTTGAAACAATTTCATCTAGGTTAGGTTTGTTAATCTTAAAAAATTTTTCAATTCCAGGTCAATTATATATTTCTCTTAATCGTTTTGTCAAAGTTTCACTGTAATTTCTTTTCATTTCATGTACATGGTCTAAATGACGATGCACGAGGCTTCACGAGGCTTTGTATTATATTTGTATTGAGCACATTTGACATTTTGGTGTTTCCTTGTCAAATTTTTCAAAATATTCCCAACAGTTAGAGTACGTTTTGATCAATCCTTCCATATTTTGGTGGCTATATTGTTAGATCTAATAAGTAAAATTACTTTTAAAATTTATATTTCATGTACAAAATACGAATATTCAAACAAACGAAATTATTTGTAAATTTAAAATCAAAATATTGAATTGATTAATAACAAATTAAACTTTTTGAAATCTAAATTATCTCTAGCCAAAGCTAAACATTTGTAGTGGTAATATATGTAGAAAATGCACCAAATCAACTCAAAATCTCATGAGTGAAAACAAGTTAATACAAAAAACAAATATATTTCTAGAAATACAATAAAAATAAATAAAAAATTAGTAAAGTTTTAATTATTTTGATATTGTACAGATAATCCGCCATAATGAAAGGTTCCATTAATTAAGAAGTTAAAAATGTTGTGAAGAATATAAAATAAAAGAAAATTTTTGTAGACACTGGATAAAAAATTATAAAATAACAACAATAATAAGCAGGTCATTCAAAGGGCAGAACTAGAAACAAAAGGCAAACAAAAAAAATTAATCAGTAAAAGAGAAAACGAAAATAAAAATCAATGATTTTAACTAAAAAATAAAAAAAAGTTGATTTAATGTGAAACAAAAAATAATCAAATGAAATGAACGAAAATGCGGGGGTGTGACCTAACCTGATTGGTTTAACCACAACGAAAACATTATATAAGCCGACGTCTCGGTAGAGTCAAAATTATTTTACTAAAACTAACAAACTAACTAAAAACAAAAATAAAATTTCATCTTTTACTACAACTATTGTTAATTTATCAAAATCTCTTCTTTCCGATCAATCCACTATTTTAAATTTTCTTACATACACTTTTGTATTTTGGAATTAATATCTCATATGTATTTATTCAACACAACATCACTCGGTAAGGGTTATATTATTTTATTTGTTTATGAAATGAATTGATAATAATTAAGAGAAATCTTTTATTAACAATTATATGTTTAGTTTCCACTTTTTCCGAAATCATTATGAAGTCAGGATTTTAGAGGAAGTTCCTAAATATGAGCGGAGAGAAATGAGTGGTGAATTGTCGTATGGCAGTGGAGCAGGTCGAGGGGGTCGTTCCACCACTTACCTGGGGAATCACCCTACTGTCATGAGAACCGCTTACCATGCATGTGAGACCTGATTGCGCTGATCTGATGTTAGACATCTCAAAATGACCTATCCAGACCACCGAATCACAGAGGTGATCGGAGTTTTGATGAACGTCCATGAAAAGAAAAATCAAGGGGACCGTTATACAATATAAGAAACAGAAACTCCTACCTCGGATTACATATATTACTGCATCTCCCACGAAAGTCAGGTCCATATTGACTTGTGACAATGCCAGACAGGTTCATGACTGCCGTTAGAAGGACTTACGTCGTTTCGTATTTAAAGTCCTATGAGGTATATATCCAGCATCCAATTATGAGGTGATTCATTCGGGCCGTAAGGTACTCTGCATTAGGAAGTTATCTAAAAACTTCCGACAAATTTCACAATAATAACACACTCATTTCACAACGATGACACAATTTTTTTGCCCTTGACTAGCGTACCACTCAATTTGACTGCATAAAAAATATAAAACAAAACATGTAACTGGTTCAAACTAAAATTATGATCGATTGACTTGCATTTCATCTTTATTACACCTTTACTGAAATAAAAATTATATTGAGAAATAAGGAAAAAAGGGAATGAATACTGTTTAATTCATGATCACAATTTAGTTACATTCATAATTATCATGAAAACTACCAATTAAAATTCAAATAACAAATAAAATTAATATCAAATTTCCAGAGTGATTTCCAAAAGATTCAAGAAGGCTAAATAATATTCTAATAGTATGCTTTAAAAATGAAATTGGTTGTCCTGAATTGAATTTCTTCGCAAAAAGTCTAGAAAAATTTTAAAAGTAGTTGATTATAACAAAATTTATACATTGGAAAACTTTAGAAAGTTGAAATGTCTGCTGAGGTAGCTGCTCACCTCAACTTTACACCTAATTCCGAAAGTTAACATATTTATTATAGGAATCTAAAAAATGAGAGAAAAATAATTAAGCAAACAAACACAGCACACATAATGAAAAATACATACAAAATTAATAAAGTGTTTTTTTTCCGAAATTAACATTGATTAACATATAATTAACATATTAATATTTTCAAATTATTTAAACAGTTGTCACATTGTAACATTGTCACACAAATGGTGAGTCACCTCAACTGGTGTGCACACCAACGTATATTGTAGACAATGTTAACTTTTGGAATTAGGTGTAGTGTTTTGGGTTTCATTTCAGCCAATCAGTATTGGCTGTGTGTAATTTAGTTGGGTATTTCTGACTATTTACTTTATTTAATTCCAATCATTTTGATTGGTTTAACTTATTATTTGTTTTAATTAATAGATTTAATTTTTTTATTAAGTTCTTTTGATCTTGAATAGTTGATTAATCGCTTTCATTCGTTGTCTTTATTCATAAACGTTTTTTGAAGCTTTGTCTCTTTTCAGCGATCATTTTGTTTACTGCTCTTTAATGTGTCTCGTATGCAACTTCTTGTGATTCTTTAGTTTTAATATTTCTGTTTTTTAATCAATTCTCCTTTTGCTGTGTTTTTATTTTGTTTTAATTGATGTTTTTATTATTTTAATTAACCTTAGGCTTTTTAATGCTATATTTCTATCTAAGCCGACTTTTTATCCTCGCCATTTTCATTAATTATAACAAAAAACCTATTCTGAATAAAAAAACAAACAACAACAACAAAGATTCTTCCTTTCTAGCCCAACAGATCCATTATATGACACCGTAGAGTTACGATTTTTGCACATACGACCAGACGTAGTTTAGACATCAACATTACACAGATCTAGTACGCCTACGAGATTGTCCCGAACGGCAAACAAGGGACTGAGGTCCATCATTGATACAGTAATCCCAACAGTAATGATGGTCGTTCTACGATGATACGTCAATGTAAACAATCCTATCTAGTAGCCGGGATGAAACGTTGCGTGATCTCGCTAACACTGGATAATGGTGATAATCAAAATAGCATGGATTTGCTGCTTGTTAAGACTAGCGTTGATAATAATGACAAGTAGAACTTTGAAAAGAATGCTGATAGGAATACGGATGATGATAACGATAATAACACAGATAGTGCTTGGTGATAAATAATTACAATCGCAACTTTAATAATAATAACAGAAACCACATTAACCCCAATGATGCGAATGATAATAATAATGCTGACGATAATAAATATAATGATGGCAGTAATGATAAAAATGATAACGATGACCACGATAATAATCATAACAATAGTAGCTGTAATAATAATTAATAAAACCAATATTACCATAATTATCCGAATATAGTACGCACCCAAATATAAAACGCATCACGAAAAATTAACAATACTCTAAAAACAACTTAACAATTTGTAAAAAATTATCCTTTACTGCTCTTACCCATACTAGTTACTCAGAAAACTCTCTAAACAGGAAAAAATTATTTTCTGTCGTAGCCTTTTATAATAAGCACCACGATTATCATCCAAAAAAATAAGAAAAAAGCTTATCGTATACGGATAATTACGGAAATAATGATAATAATCAAAATAACAGTAATAGTGATCACAATATAAGGAAGATTAATAGTAATATGGAGCGTCGAATTGAAAGGGATATTAACAATATTAATCTAAATGAAACTAATAATAAAAGTGATTACCGCAAAGAAAATGATAAGAATACTGTAGATTATATCAACAATAGTAATGATCATCATAAGGGAATAGTAATAATAATGTAGGCGACGTTAACAATAAGAATAGTCGTAACAATAGTAGGGAAAATAAGAGGAAGGACAGTGATAAGATTAACCAGAATATCAATAAGGTGAATGTATTAACTATAATCATGACGGCACTAATATCGATGATTATAGCGCCAATGATGGGGGCATTAATAAATATAGGGATAATTATAGTAATCCTAATAATCATAGCAATTACAATAGAGATAAGATTTAGTAATAATGAGAAAAATAAGATCCATGACGATGACGGAAAATGTCTATTGTATTTCCATGCCTTTATTTTCTTATGTGACTTGAGTCATCACTTGTATTTGATCCCACTTCACCTTCCTCTTTTTAGAAATGAACTCCGAAACCGAATCGAAAGCCAGAATACCTTGCCTATCATACACCAACAGTAATAAAGATATTGCTCAACCGAAGGCGCAAGTGGGTTAACTAAAAACAAAGATTGATAGGCAGAAGGGAATATTGTTTGCCTGAAGGAAGTCAAGGAAATTTAAAAGTAGTTAGTGAGGCTAAGCCGACATCGTGAAGCGTTGATCATAGAGAGCAGTGCCCAGAGGAATATATTGCACGAGCGAATAAAGCGCTTATGTAGATGGATACGCGGATCGAACTACATATGCGTATTCCGAATCTGGTTTAAGCCGAAGAAGCTAATATTATTCCGACTCAACTCCTCCTCAAGCCCGCATGAACTCAAGCACCAACTGAGCGGATCATTCATACGTCGAATCTACTTCCCGTGAGTCTGGTGCCTGGTAATACTCCGATGCTCAGAGTAACCAAACCATTGAAAACGAAGAATACAAACTTGCGCAAGCTCGGTGATTGCGTCGTAAGTGGCTCAACTGTACCATTCTAGTTTATCCCGACCTTGATTCCCGAGACGGTCCAATCAGTCGAGCAGTTTTATAAATTTCGATTTAACATAATATTTTTATCATTTCTCTAAGTGTTACTCGTTTGTAAACTTTCTCGCTTGGTTAAATTTCAATAAATTTTATTAAATGTTATTTAAAAAAATTTTTAAATTCTATATTCTCATAATTATAAAAACATGAAAAACCATAAAAACGTTTTTTGAACCGGTTTAAGATTTTTCGCATATTTTATATTAATCACTTTTGTAAACCTGAAAACAGTGATTATGTATAACTTGAAATCACTATCAGGGGATCAAACTACAAGTATTTGTTATAATTTATTAGCGGGTTTTGATCAATTAAATCAGAACTTTAATTTAAGTGAACTGAAATGAGTATTACAAGTTTTTTTGATTTACGTCATTTTGGCTTTATCATTGGAAGCATTGGGATCATGTTCTCGATTATAGGAAAGTAGATGGATTGGGCACCGCTAGAACAGGACTCCGCTAGCACAACCCCCCCCCCCCCCCGGTGGTAAAAAATTTTCTAAGTCTAAAAGTACTTTTTTTTCAAGGTCATTTGTAGAACAAAGACATATGACTCATCAAGGTCATTGAAACAAAGACCATGACTCATCGGATGACTCATAAAATTTTCAAGGTCATTTGTAGAACAAAGACCATGACTCATTCAAGGTCATATGACTCATTCAAGGTCATTTAAACAAAGACCATGACTCATTCAAGGTCATTCTCAAGGTCGTATGACTCATTCAAGGTCATTTTCAAGGGTCGTATGACTCATTCAAGGTCATTTTCAAGGTCGTATGACTCATAAAATTTTCAAGGTCATTTGTAGAACAAAGACATTTTTTTTTCAAGGTCATTTGTAGAACAAAGACATTTTTTTTTTCAAGGTCATTTGTAGAACAAAGACATTTTTTTTTCAAGGTCATTTGTAGAAACAAAGACATTTATTTTCAAGGTCATATTATTATTTTTCAAAAATATTATTATTTTATTATTATTTTTCAAAATATTATTAACTGTGCCAGCGGAGTCCTACTTTTCGGGGCGCCAGAACTTTTTGAGTTTTCAAATTATTTAAATATTGATACATCATTTTGAAGCTTGGTGCAGACCTTTCGAATGAGCTATTGAAAGTATCATCATCATCACTATTCATAAAGTTATTAACATTTTCCCGAGACCATTTTTCAAGGTCATATAATTATTATTATTTTTCAAAAATATTATTAACTGTGGCTAGCGGAGTCCTACTTTTCGGGGCGCCAGAACTTTTTGAGTTTTCAAAATTAATTAACAATTGATACATCATTTTGAAGCCCAGACGGAGATCTATCTTTTGAGCCATAGAAATAATTTTTATCATTAGTAGTATAAAAGTTATTAACATTTTCCCGAGACCATTTTTTCAAGGTCATTTGACTATTTTATTATTATTTTTCAAAATATTATTATTTTCAAGGTCATATTATTATTTTTCAAAATATTATTATTTCAAGGTCATATTATTATTTTTCAAAATATTATTATTTTCAAGGTCATTTGTAGAACAAGACATTTATTTCAAGGTCATTTGTAGAACAAAGACATTTATTTTTTCAAGGTCATATTATTATTTTCAAAATATTATTATTTTCAAGGTCATTTGTAGAACAAAGACATTTATTTTTCAAGGTCATATTATTATTTTTCAAATATTATTATTTTCAAGGTCATTTGTAGAACAAAGACATTTATTTTTCAAGGTCATATTATTATTTTTCAAAATATTATTATTTTCAAGGTCATTTGTAGAACAAAGACATTTATTTTCAAGGTCATCTGTAGAACAAAGACATTTATTTTCAAGGTCATATTATTATTTTTAAATTTTTAAAGGTTCCCGCCAACGAAAATTATTCATCGATAGCTCATTTTAAAGCTCAATCCAAGACCTTTCGAATGAGCCATATATCTCGTTATTCCAATTATTATTTCTAAAGATATTATTATTATTATTATTATTATTATTATTATTATTATTATTATTATATTATTATTATTATTATTATTATTATTATTATTATTATTATTATTATTATTATTATTATTATTATTATTAATCTATATACTCCGAGTCTATATACTCATAGTCTATCCGACAAAATATTTTGTCCCCTATGGTAATGCTCACAAGGGTACTGCTCACGACTCAACAAATCAACAAAAACATACATTTATTTAAACATAAAATTAAATATTGATTTACATGTATATAGTATGATATTCATTAATCAGTGATGAACAGGCTTGACACTTGCGAATAGTCTTCTCGTGACACTTAGAACAAACAATCACGTGACCACACGGTAAATACAAAACCGAAACTTGATTTTCTTTACAAATTGAACAAGTCAAATACCTTTTCTTAACATCGTTCAGTTTTTTCGTTAGCTTATTTTCAATCAAATCGGCTTTTGCTATCCATTCATAAAATCAACTACTATATACAGGTTTCAACCTTAAAAACATACAACTCCAAAAGTATTCATTCAGTGATTCGTTGTTTACCGCTATTTTTTCTAAGTACATTAAATAACAGGATAACTTTAAAATGGATTTCTCATAATTAAATAAATCCCTCAAATATTCAATAGAGGAATGTTTGAAAATTTTTAAAATATTTATGATTTGCTTATCAGTGTAAGTATCATGATTATTTATAAAATCTTCAACTGCATTGTTAAAAAATTTCGATGAAATTTCGGATAGGTTGGACTTCTTTGCTATAAGTAACATTTTTTATAATATTGACAAATAATAATAATTACCAAATTGATTTACACATTCATCAGTTTTACTCGTAGAAATCATTAGTAATAAATTTCTTAATAAATTCTTAATAATAAATTACTTTTGTTTTTATATTTATAAAAATTGAGATAGCCAATCAAATATTATTATTATTATTATTATTATTATTATTATTATTATTATTATTATTATTATTATTATTATTATTATTATTATTATTATTAATATTATTATTATTATTATTATTATTATTATTAGTATTATTATTATTATTATTATTATTATGATATTATTATTAGAGAGCAGTATGCATGCTGACTGCTTGTATACCAAATATATAAAAACAACAATCACAAAATTTACAAATAATATCCTTTCTATGCTGAAACATTTTCGATAATTAATTAAATATAATGTTTAAGCATAGAAAGAATGGTGAAAACTATAACGAGTTTTCAATAAAATATATATAAAGAATACAAAACATTTTTTTTTTTAAAAAGATATATTAATCTGATAAAACAATATCATCAATGTCTGTTAAATCAACATTGTTTATAGGGCTGTCTGGATCATCGAAAGATGGGCTTTCTCCACCAAAAAGCGGTCCAATCTCCTCAGGGATAAAAACTTGGCCACCAATCTCCTCATGATTTAATACTTGGCCAGCATCTGTTTCCTCAAATCCTAAATAATGCCCATATGCCAGACTGGAATTTTTCCCCACCCAAAACCGCTTGTCGTCGTTGTTTGACAATGCGATTTTATTGTTTTAAATGTAAACAATTGATGGTTCCGCGTCCCTATCCTACTTTGTGGTACAGAAAATACTACGTTGTTATTGTAGCATTCTAAATATGATTCGTGCTTAATTTCTGTACCTATTAACCTGACTCCCTTTTGCTTTCAAATGATCTTTAGCCCCTAACAAACTATAGCACTTGGGTCTTAAGAAAACCCATTCCTTATACCCTAGACCTTTACTTTCATCTTTAAATTTACCTATCACAGAATCAAGGTTTCTAGAGTATAGGGATGTGCCGGGGTCATAGTTGGAAGTGTCTAAAAGATTGTCACGAATCATTGCCGGCAAAAGAGTGTCAAGCTTACAGTGCCTAACCTCAAGAAAAAAGGAGTCAGTATCGCCGGCAACGATATTAATATCACAGTTAAATTCATTTCTATATTTGGCCAATTCGATATACTGTAACTGGTACATCCTCAGTTTAGACAGGTCTAGCACAGATTGACCAATGTAGCTAGGCCTGTCTAAACATATAGAATCCTTATACAGATGTGCAGCAATCAGGTCATCAGCAATTTAATTGATTTCCTGAAAGTCGGCTTTGAAGCATATACAATCATCTTTTCAGCTGAATTGCATAGCCTCAAATTCCATCCGTTTTTTAAGGTTTTTCCACGGATTCCCATACAGACTATTATTAAATAATTTGTATAAATCTCTATGCAGCTCGCATGTTGAATTTGAGCGCAAATTTGTATTAGTTGATATGTATTCTTTAAAAATGGGTGCATGTTTAAATTTAATTGCCCTATGTACATTTTTAATTAAAGCCCCCAATTCAATATACAATTTGAGAAGTCGCCAATGAAGAACATGGTTCTTCTTCGGCCAATGCGTGAGCATTAACTTCTACAACTTTCGAATCTGGCGGGCACATTTTTTCCGGAGCAATCGGAAAATCATTCAAATAATCATGCACGCAATCAGGGATATCAATATCAACCTCCCTAGTATACCCATATGGAAGGTTATCGATATCAGCATTCTTACATTCATACAAGACAGAATCAAGGTCATCATACACCCATTCAAAATCAGCATACGGAAGATTTTGGCTTAAGGCCCAACCATACAAGTTATTTATGTCTATATACAAGAGTTCTGTGTCTTCAGAACTTGCAACATAATGTTTGTAACAATGTTAACCCACCCCGTATCCCTCCTTCATAGAAATTAAACATTTCCATGTCCTGTAAAAGTTCAATGGCTCCTTTAATGTCATAAGCGCTGAGGCCCATGACATACCGGGAATGCCATAAAAATTTAGAGGCTCAAGACCATTGTATGCAATGGCCTTTTCACGGAATTGTGTAAAATAATCTGCGAGGAGAAAACACGTCAAGTTAAGGTATGTTAACATTATAGTCTAACATATTGTTACAATTTTGTTGAGTCCAAATAACTTGGGCTAATTCATATTCATCATTAGACACAGAATCCCAAATAGGAGGTAGTTCAAGAGTTGATTCCAGGACCTCAAGAGATGTAGCGAAGTCATAAGGGAAGATACCTTTTGCTCGAACAATTGCGCCATCAAAAACAGAAGAAGTTAAAGGCAGATCGGAAAGAGTCTTAACAGCTTTTGCAAGTGATGAATTAACAAACTGCATGCTGTCAATAAACGAACAGGCAATTTGTTAATGTACGCGATGAGAGAGATAAATTTTTCCGTAGTGGTTGGAATAATATTCAATTCCAAGATGGAAAATTACTCAAACCATACTTCAAAATATGATGGAGATCGTATCCCCTCAAATTGTGAAAAACAACTGGTAACTGTCTCTGAATTCTGCGAGACACATTACATTTCCTACAGGCAGCACCAAGATACTTACCTGTGAAGTGACAATGGTCCCTAACTCTATCTCTAATAAATTTTTTACAAAGATAGCAGGTCCTGGAATCAAAGAAAGCACGATCTTCAGCGAAAGACAAGGTTTGCATAGGTTTATTACAGTTAATTTCGTAATATGGCAGGACAATTGGTGACAGCAATTTCCTCCACCTTATGCAAGAAAGACAGCACGCAATCCTCACCAACAAACTCATAATAAAATTTAGTTTTGTTATAATTAATTAATTAGTAACATGCCTGCTGTTATCGGCATATGTTTCTGATTGTGTGTGATATCCTCAGGTAAAATCGACTCAAAATCTGCATATATTACGAATGGCGGGGTTACTGTTTTTGCGTAGTTTGAAAATATTAAATTTTTTCTCTTTAGGTAATGTATATAAAGTAGAACCTATTTGATTCTTACGGCATAGGTCTACATGGATATCATAGCGCTCCTACTGTCTGAAGCCATTAATGCAATGTGGGCACCAGTTGACGCGAATCCAAAGGTGACAGGAGCTATTTGGGTGTGAATTCATTAGTTTTTGAAGATCAAAAACTGCGGTGTAATGAAAATTATCACCGTCTTCTAATAAAAGTAAAATATATTGGTTCACCACCTATGACCTTAGATCGGTGAATAATGTCTAACTGGGGGTGATGAGGAATATAATCATCATCATTGCTGACAGGTTTAGCTGGCTTATTTCTATATATTAAAACATTAATCGCTAAGTTAAGTTCACGGTTTTTGCGTTCGAATTTTGGGATGTTACTTAATCTCATAGGGCAATCACTAATGGGGTCAAATTAATTTCATCCAAATAATTTGGTAAGCACTAACTCGATGTTTATTTCTGCGTATAACATCACGCTTTAAGAGGGCTAGAAACGCTGTATATAAAAAACAACACATATCATCGTGTTCTTAATATTAACAATGGCTTTTTAGACTTTAAAGCCGCTGGGGTGGGGATATAACTATGTCCAGCTAACCTATTCATAATCTTATACTTATTTATTATAAAGTCGATTTCTTTAATTTTAACAACCCGCCATCCGCTACCTAAATATGTAAATTTTTCTATCTTATTATTTAATTTAGTGATGCCATTATTAAAAAGTTTTTCCGTAAAAACTTCGGCGTTATTAGAAAGAAATTATCCTTTAATTCGCCGTCTTTCTCAAATTGAATCAGAACCGTGAACTGAATTTTAACGGGCCCCATACCGTTCATTTCTGATATTAATTTTTGAATAATTTTTGGTGTTATGGATATTTGTACTAAGGCGTCTTTCTCCACGTCAAACCTTAGATTTTTTCTAGCCCCCTTAAAATCT
>CAUHTR010003139.1:0-49638 GCA_959609185.1 Schmidtea polychroa
GAAGAAAGAAGTTTGGTAAATTCAAAAGTAATTGGAAAAGATTCTAAACTTGGTAATAGCCAAATTAAGTTGAGATCTCCCATTGGAAGACATCCTTACGTCAGACTAAAAGTGATATTGAAAATTGTGCAGAATAAGAAGTGCTACTAAATATGTTGCATAGGGAAATTGTTGTATTAAAGTGTGTGAATAATAAAACTGTAATTGTGGTAATTTTGAATAAATATTATTGTGTTGGGTTGTTTGATTTTTTTAATAAAAGTACACCTAGGAGTCAGACATTGATACCGACTTACGTAAATACCCAACAGCTTTATAACTCATTTGCATAACAGCGTCGGAGGATACATTTGCATTTTATTTGTCTAATCATGCTACATCCCGTCGATTATCGAAATGTGATTAAATTCTTTGATTTAGTGAAAATGGTGACCGATTCCTCAGAAATGTCTTCATTGTGGACCAGACCTCTTTATCCATGTATGTTTCTGAGACAATGCCTGAGCCCAACTGAATGGAAATTCCCTGGAGAAACAAGTTTCAGGAAGATATGATGGAAATATGTCATTGAAAATCATTGATGTTGACAATTTTTTGGGATCAAATTAACATAATCTGTACGGATTTCGCTGAAAAAGGTCTGTTAATTAATTTCATTTACTAAAGAAACCTTGTGGACATGCAGACGTAATCGCTGAAAACCACATGGTCTCCACATGTGGAGTATTTTGATTTCATATTAAGAACTGTTTTTAACCAACAAACTTTCATGGCCGAATTCACAATCCATTCGATTTCTTTTATATTCCATTGAATACAGAATTTAACCGCATTCAACTCCGCAACATTTCAATGGAAATTGTTTCTGCCTTTTCAAAACCACAATATATCTTCCTCGACATCGCTATTTAATACAAACATCACTGCTAACTTAAGACTACTCGCATCACACCACAGAACCATATATTTACTATTAGTTCCCCCCCCCCAACTTCCTTTAACTGCATTATTTGATTTAATCCGAGTGATCATTTTAACCAGCTTTCGTTTGTATTCTTTTCCAATCAAGTCATCCAATTTCGTACCGTTTGCAGACTTTTTTAACATAGCTGTACGGTACTATGAGCCACCTTGATACCAGTTAATATCTGACAAGCTTTCCACTTATGGAGAACACCATACGACGATTGAATTCACTTTCGATCGTACCGATATAATTTTCTGAAATCCAAAACATGTGGCTGCAGCGATTGTGTATTATTCTGAGCCCAAAAAAGCTTTACATTTCCTATTGACTATTAGTTTTATAATCGAATCATATTAGTCAAGTGGCTCACAACCTCGTTAACAAGAACAATGGTCGTGTCAACAGCAATATCATCGATGTAGTGATCAGTCGCATCTTGGATTTTGGTGTTGAGGCTTAACACCTTTTTGGTAAAGAGATACATTATTTTTGAAGCACGGCTGTGTGACTTCTAATGTAGTTATCTTGATTCATCTTTTCACCTCATTCTTGTATTTCTGGATTCACTGTTATTTCTGAGATATAGATTTTCAGTATGGCAGTATTTTTCCCATTTTCAGGAAACGATCTATATAAAAAAATATTAAAAAAACGATCTATATATAAAAAAGGTCAACCAACCCAACACTTTTTTTTCTATTCACCTTGAGCTTGATTATCATCTGCGCCATCGAAATCATTAAAAAGCAGCTGGCACTACAGTTTCTCCTGGCTGTTTCATTTTTTGTACATTGTCTTCACAAGTGCATTTCGTTCTAACATGTTCAATGTTCCTTCAATGGACATTTATTCCTGTGATTTCAAGGTCTGCCGCTGCTGTAACAGGGTATATCTTCCATTTTATCATTGTAAGACAATCTATTCAAGCAACTACTCTTGCTGACTCAGTGTGTTCTAAAAACAAAGCGTGGACTTGGCGAACTACTTTTGCAAAGCTCATTTCATGACATTTTACCAAGGCTCACATCTTTTGAAATAATGGCGACGATAAACCCGTAATAAATGCTTTCTTAAATAAGCTATCTTCCATTATGCCAACGAGTTGTGTCAACTGCTTAAAATCTGAGAGGACGGCATCCAACATTTCTCCGTTCCGTAGCGATTTCGAAATTTCTCATACGCCTGAAAACCATTCATCAAAAAGTTATCCAATAGAACTCTTTCGATTGCATCACATCATTCACTCTCATATATATATATAAATGTGCAAATATCTATATAAAGTGGAGCACTACATCGCCTGAGTATTTTTAACAATTAATTTTCGTATATATGAATATTTTTTCATTTTCCTTGATTTAAGAAATTAATTTTATTATATAATTATTTGAACTGTTTTACAAAACCCATATGTGTAACATAAATTGATCATGCGGATCAGTGAATGGGCTACAGATTGTATGTTCATCTTCACTGGTCTAATCCTTTCTGAAGTGTTATTATTTTTCGTTTCACAAAAAAAACTGATTTTAATTAATTTTATTTGTAAATCATCTTCAACATTTTGGAAAAGTTAACAGAATCGGCCAACCTCGATAAAATATGTAATTAAACAACAATATTTTTTCATACATATAAATAGTAACCACTTGAGGAGATATGTTTGCAAGTAGATTAAAGATCGAATGATTTTTTTATATAAATAGCCCATTTAAGTTAGATTTGAATGAATTTGTTTTTTAAACATATCAACATGAAAATATCAGTAAGTATTTTATAAAATTTTATTATTAAAAAATATAATTTTTTATGATTTATTTTTATATCTAAATATTATTAAATATTTTATTTTAAATAGTATATATAATATTCTAGAGTTTTTAAATGATAAGACGATAATTTATTTACATTTTATATGGCTTGATATGAAATTAAATCAAGTAATTTCATACTTGTGAAATTTCGCTTTATTTTCATTTCCTTTCAGATTATTGATCAATATTTTGTTTTAAATTTAACCAGAATTTTCGACAATGTCTTTTTTAAGTTTTTGTAAAAATAAATTCAAAGTTGTAGAGCTCCCAAAAAATTGCACTTAATTTTTCAAAAATTGAATTTATTTATAAAAATAATTATAAATAAAGAAAACCAAAATACTTTATTGTTTTTTTGTGGACGATTACAACATGCGTCATGAGAAGGTGAAAGTTTTTTAGCTAAGTGGTATAACATCTTTTTGATAATCATTAACATTTAATGAATTATAGTAAAATGTAAATACTTGTAAATATTCTCTTTTGAAAACTTTATATCCAAAACAAACATTTTTTACAACATTGAAAACTACTTTCTACCATGATGAAGTAGGTGGACATTTTGTTACTGCTAGATACAGAGAAGATAATATTTCACTGTTGGTCATTTCCAACAATTCGTTGATTCCATTCTTTAATAGTTGATTTAAGATATATTCTTTTAAATTTAACGGATCGTTACTAAAATCAATATTCCGTAGTGCAAAACATCTGGTATTAATCGTGTAAATTCCAGATTCAAAATTATCGAGGACTTCAATAAGGAATTTCTCAATAAAGAATTTCACTTGAAAAAGGCAGTGCCGAAAATTCGTGAACATCAAAAACATCGATATATTTACTGATTTATAGTCTTCAAGGTCTTTTTAATAAATTAAATGAAAAAAATCAGTGGTGAAATTGGGAAAAAAGTTCTTATAATACTTCAATAAGGAGGATATAATTTTTTTTGATATTGACTAATTCGTAATACAAGATTTCTTATTGAATTGGCTTTTTTGCATTTTCAATAAAACTTCCATCATCTTCAAATTCTTTCAAAATAACTTTCTTTATTTCGCTTAAATTATCGGAATAGTATAATGCTGCACAAATCGAACTACTCCATCGTGTTATAATTACGCCTTGTGGTCTTCCAATTCGGTTGAACAGATTGATTCTGGATTCATTTTTAACAGTGGCTATTTTAACAGCCGATATTAATTTATTTGTATTTTCATATCGAGAATTAACAGCCATTCAACAGTTATGAACCAGATGGGCGAAACGTGTTACATGGATAAGTCTTTTATTTTTTTCTTTAAAAAACTTCCCAGATTTAATGAAGCTGTTATATATACCATTTGCCAGTCCTATTTCGTGTTTTTACCAATGAATTTCGTGTTTTTACCAATGAATTTCGTGTTTTTGCCAATGAATTTCGTTTTCTCAAAATAAAAGAAATTTAACTGAAATAATAAGCTTAAAAAATAATTAATATAAGAAAATCAATAACTAAAAAAAATTAAAAAATATATTTAATAATGTACATATTCTAATCCGGCAGCTGCATTTGTAATATTACGCTGAATATGATTAAAAAATCCAATGCAATCATTTGATGTAACTTTATTAGTTTCTTCAAGCATAATATTCGCAAGTGTTTCTGTAACCCCGCTGCGCAAGCGTGATCTAACTCCATTTTTAATTTTTGAAAATGCGTTTTCAATTGGGTTTAGCATGTAAGAATAAGGTGAAAGAAAGTTAAATTCAAAATTAAACTCAGAAGTAATTCTTTCCAACTCAATTCTCTTGTGAACTCTAGCATTATCTAGAATAAGGCATGCATTTGATATATGAGCAACATCTCTCAAATAAATACATAACTCTGTTAAATATTCACAAAATATAATCACCATTCACTGTTGAATTTGAAATGGTTTTGCAATATGACATGCTAGCAATCAAAGAAATTGATCTAATATAAAGAACAAAATTTTGAAAATTTATACTAAGCTTTTAAAAGCTCGGTGAAGTAAACAATAGAATCTGCGTTTTGTGCTTGATTTAATGCTACAGGATCAACGAGATATACATGTTCAGATTCAAAAACATCTCCCGCAAGTTTATTCAGATATTTCTTATTGTTTATTTCACTTTCATCTGATATTACATATACTTATTTAATATCTAAATTAACGCAAATTTGTTTAAATATTTTCTCGGCGAGCACATCAAATTGTCTCTTTGCTGCTGTTTCTGATGGTATTGGTATTTTAAAATGCTTGAAGAGTATTAATTTTTCAACTATTATCTGAGTTATATCCGGCGATTCATCTATTGAGGGGGTCTGCCTTGTGTTTCGAGTTCTGTGTGCTTTTTTGTTTTTAGATGAGAAGTGATGTTTGATTTTCTAGAAATGTCGATTTCTACACAACAGAAATTGCAAATTAATTGATCGTAAACCGTTTTGCGAAAACCATTTCCATGTTCAGGAATGTATCTTCTGCATAATTCATATTTTGCTATTTTATTTTTCGGCATCTATGGGCAAATTCAAAACGAAAGCAAATTATCTAAAATTAAAATAGAATTATTCAAATAACAAATATTATTTTTTAATGATTTTTTAAGATATAATGATCGAAATATAAATATTTCAATAATTGCAAAAAATTGAATTTATTTTATGCAAAATTGCATTTATTGCAAAATATTGCATTGGGTTTCCCTAATTAAAACTACACTTTTTTATTTCGTTAAGATTATATTTTATTCTATAATCTTGCTTTATGACTTGATATTCGAATAATTTAGAAATAAATTTATTAAAAATTTTAATTTGCATTTTTAAAATTTCAATATTTAATGAAAATTTATTCAAATAGTTGTCCAAATTAAGGGGTTAATACAAAATGTTAAATTTAATTTTTTTAAAAATTAGTTCCTGGCCTTAGCAATAAATAAAAATGATTTTCCATTTTTCTAATGTTCGTAGATGAACAACGCAGAACAACTTTGGGTTTCTCACCCACTAGGACCTGAATAAATGTGTTAATATGTTTGTGATACAATGGTAAGTTTACAATTGGGAAAGTTTATTCTATCGTCTGTTATTTAATGACACAGTGAAAAAACTTTTAGACTTTCAGTTTTGTACTTTTTGAAAACTATTAATGAAAATTTTCTTTAATTTAAAATAACATATTGATTGATAGACTAAAAAAAAGAAATTGATAAAAGATCAATGGTGAGCAATGTTAAAGATTTTACTTTCAGAATAATGTAAAGTTCTTGTTATCTGATAATTAATGTTAGAGGTCACTAAATAATTTAGCCGTTCTTCAAACATAGTTGATCTTTAAAAGCTTTTTTTAAAAGATTATATTCTCTTTTAGCATATTTTAGCATATGAGAGAATGTGCTTATTTTTTGTGAGCGGCAAGCGATCCCCATTCGAGGAAAAATTTCCTTTTCTTAGAAAGTTTTAAAACTTTTTAAAGTTATCCCAGTAAAAGCAGAGTTTTTCAGATTAATGGCAAGATATCGTCAAATATTTTTATAAGGCCTTACAAAATCTAAGACTAGAGTATGGTAAAAAACAATTTTATTATATTTCTTGATTTCACAGCAGCTTTGCGTGCTTTAGCATTTGCATATCGAGTTGACATTTCTAAAGTTCTTGTTATCTGATATCTAATGTTAGAGGTCACTAAATAATTTTGTCGTTCTTCAAACATAGTTGATCTTTAAAAACTTTTAATTCATTTTAAAACACAAAATCGGTCTCCAACCTTGTGCCACAGTCACTGGTATAGTTTAAAAGATAATGAATTGTTGTATTTGATAATACAGTGACACCTCTAGTGTGTGACACTCTAGATGCGTTCTTGAAAATTGAGCGTAATAGGTAACAGCGCTATAGGAGGTAAAGTTTTTTATGGGTTGTTACTTTTGCACTAATTTAAGTACAATTTTTCATTTTTCAGTGTTTAATATTCATTTTTCATTATTAAATTGTACGTAAATTTAATTCAGTTCAAATATGTACATATAATAAATAGTAAATTCAATTCTGACACACATCTACTTGACGTTGCCCATTTTCATTTTTTTGAATACTATCAAATTTATATCTATAGATAAATTGTTTCTTCGATTTTTTGTCAAATCTTTTACACTTTCTTTTGTTCCAAAATTTTTTATTTCGAATTTAATAATTATTACAAAAAAAAATATAGAAACTATTTGAAAAAGAAAAAGTGATCAACTATTAAATTTTATTTTACAAATCAATACCCAAAATAAATTGATTTATGTGAACCCCCGAAATATTAACAAAAATTGACGAAAATAAAATAAATAAATCTAAAGAACAGCAGGCCTAAATATAGGATGTATGGTCACCGTACTTATATAGTACTTATTACAATGAAGATACTAATTTTTTATGACGCCCGCAAATTGATAATCATAGTATTAGTTTATTATAAAATCATTTAATATTATTATAATATCAACCATTCTCTGTCATTATTTTAAAGTCCTTTCAATATTGTCATCTGTCAATATAAGTAATGGACAGTTTCCATCATCCCTAAAATGAACACTCAACTTTGATAACCTTATTATCTAGAAACACTCAAATTCGCCTGAAAACATCTCAACCAGATAAGTGAAATTTTGTTATCATTTTTATTATTTGAATTTTGGACCCCTTGAAATGTTTATTCAAAATTCAGTCTCAAAAGTCATATTACAACGACAAAATTTTCACTAATTATTTTTAGTTCAAAGTTTTGAAGATAATAAATATATGATATAATAATTATTGAATAAATCAACTAATCTTTTTTTACAGAATATTGAAAAAATATTTTGTTGTTGACAATTTATACTTAAATAAATAATATCGTTACTGGTATGCTTAAGGTGGGAAATATTTAAGCTGTCATTATTATTATTATTATTATTATTATTATTATTATTATTATTATTATTATTATTATTATTTGCTTCAACGTTGTAAAATTGTTGTTACTACCTCAATGAAGTTGAAAATTGAAAGTTAGTTAGCCTACTTAAAATTCATGTTTGTTTTGACAATATTTTCTACTATTTAGAACTGTTAACGAAAACAGATTGACGAGAGCAATTTTTTAAAATTATTTAGATGAGAATCAAATTCTACAAATTTTTATAATCCAGCTTCATTAATAGAGTATTAACAATTATCATAAATATTTTTAGAATTTCCTTTTACTTATTGCTCTTGGGTTGATTTTTGTGATGACTTTTACCAATTCGGGAGTCGATGCCTCGTACAAATGGTGCAAGAGACACTGCAAACATGAGCGCAGCGCATGCAAATATTCATGCGGACTATTCGGGTTCGTATGCAGATCCAACTGCGATCATCGTTACCACTTCTGCAAAAGAATCTGCAAACTTACAAATCCATTTTAGACTTAGTTAAATTAGTTTAATGAATTATTTAGGCTTACTGATGAACTATTTCATCCATTTATTTGTAGTTTTAAATATAGCTGAGCACTTTCATTATATTAAAATAGTTTATTATTAATTATTCAATAACCTTCTATTATTACAAGTTAGCAAAAATATCAGAGATAATAGAAAAATTAAGAATGTCCCAAGGTAATCTACTACCGAAATAAAAATCGGTAAATACCAATAGATGTCAGAGTATTATAGTGAAACACAATTAAAACCCAACGAGAGAGAGACATGAGAAAAGAGAATTAAATGAAACATAAAGCAAAGACAAATTAGAAATTAGTAGGAAACATTGTCTGATCGCAACTTTTTAAAGTTAGTCATTAAAAGAAATTTCAAGTTTATGAGGAAGTTGAAAGATTCTTAAAGTTTTAATTAGAAATTTTAATTAGAAATAAAAAAATATTTTTATTGAAAAATATTTTAAAAAGAAGATTGGAATTTGTTTAAATAGCAAACAAAAGAAAAGACAAGTTTTGAGTGTATAATTTATTAAACAAAATTTATGGAATTATCTAGTGATTTGCAAACATATATTAACTTTTTACGATCACTGAAAGATTGTTGCCAACTTGGAAAAGTTCATTAGAAGACTGCGAGATTTATTTCGATGCTAAAGGCATCAATAAAAAAGAACAGGAAAGATTGACTTGCATACATGATCGACGAGGATCTATTGGAGAAATATGCAAAAAACTTAGAAATTCAGAAGGATTTCAAGCCAGGTTACGAATGGCATTTGATTACGAAAGAGGCGTAATAAAGGATATGGAAAGTTTATTGAATTATAAAAGAAGAAGCGAAGAGATTGAAATATATTTAAAAAAATGGTGGAACTTGTCGACAGGTTGTTTGAGAATAAAGAATTCACCAAAGATAAGTTAACAGCAAAGATGTTGATAGTATGTGCTGAGAATAAAAAAGTTGAGAAAGAAGTAATATTGCGGGAAATAAAAAGCACAGATGAGATAAAGGAACCATTAATTCTGATGGATAAAGTGGAATAAACAGAGAGATAAGATAAACGCTATGAAAATTTCATCAAGAGTGGCCTATCAGGATCCACATAGAAGAGGACAGTACAAGCAGAAAGATTAAAGAGAAGAAGGCAAACGACGAGAAGAACCAGAGTGCTGGCTATGCCACAAAATAGGCCACACGAAAATAGACTGTGCCAGTAAAGAAGTAAGATAGAGTGCTGGACGTGTCACAGAAGCGGACATATAGTAGGAATTGTCCACATAAAAAAGTTTCAAGATGTTTTGGTTGTGGGAAAGAAGGTCATATAAGAAGGTTAAGTCAAGAAATACGGTGTAAACGATGCAACAGAAATGGTCATAAATCTGAAGAATGTTATATAAAGTCGAGTTACAAGAAAACGATAGAGAAACAAAGACCGACAGGAAACAGATACAGTCGGATTAATGGAATCGAGGAAGAAGAGGAAGGGGAATCGTAGCGTAGAGGCAAATGAAGATAATTTTAGTAGGACGTACCCAAACAACAGGGCTTCGCCTGTAGAGGAGTTGGTTGGAGTCATATACTAACAGAAAGTGGATGGAATATCCTCAAGCGGTAGAAAAGTGGGAGAATGTAGGAGGTTAAGCGAGAAAATATATAGGTTTCTAAGGAGAAAAATGTTTGATGAGGAAAAGGAAGGAATTGAAACGATTGAAACGGGGCAGGCGGTAGAAATTATGTATAACAAGCTACAAGGAAGACATTCATTAGATCATTTTTAGTGTAACAGTAATGATGAATGGGGAAATTTTCGACTGTTTATTAGACACCAGAGAACGAATAAGCGTAATGAGTGCGAACTCTATTAACAAGTTACGATGACAACAATTGATGAGAAATCGACTTTAAGTTACGATAGTGCAAACATTAGTACGATAGAGAGTATAGGATGAACAATAGTTCAAGCAACTATCGAAGATATTTCCAAGAAGTTAGATTCATTGTGGAGGAGAAAGTGACAACAGAGGTGATTGGAAGAGTAGAATTACATGAAGCATTAGGATATAGGCTGGCAAAAATGAAAGATATCGCATCTAGCAAAAAAGACAAGAACTATATTTGTAACATTAAAGAAAAATTTACTTATTTTATTCAACAAATAACAATTAAAGTTTACTTCATTGGTTATTATTACAAAAGTCATTTTTTTACAACAATCATACACACAACCTTTCTAGAAATCATGCATATTTTGTGTTTCAATAGAATTCACCAAATAATTGATGAAAACCTAGAGTATTCTATGAGTACTTATTCTATGTTACTAGATGTATTGACCACTACAGGATTAACTCAACCCGCCTTAATGATTTTTTGACTTACATTGATCCAGCGGTAGCCTGTTTTTAAAATAGATTGGACCTACGTAAAACTCTGAAAAAATTTCAGAAAATGCTTTGAAAATTAATGAAAAATCACAAAATTTGATCTGATCTATACAACGTCTTTGGAGACCTATATAAAAATACTAGGAATTATAGAGAAAATAATCTTCAACAGGGAAGGTTCAACAACTATAGCCCAATCTAATTACTTATGTTGGTTCTAGATCACCTAAATATAAACAAAAAAGGACGAAAATAAAAAACAAACACAAATACAAATTGTTTTTCAATTTTCAAGAACGCATCTAGAGTGTTGTACGAGGTGTCACTGTATTATCAAATACAACAATTCATTATCTTTTTAACTACACCAGTGACTGTGGCACAAGGTTGGAGACCATTTTGTGTTTAAAATGAATTAAAAGTTTTTAAAGATCAACTATGTTTGAAGAATGACTAAATTATTTAGTGACCTCTAACATTAATTATCAGATAGCAAGAACTTTAGATTATTTTGAATTGTCAACTCGATAGGCAAATGCTAAAGCACGCAAAGCTGCTGTAAAATCAAGAAATATAATTAAACATTGTCTTTTAACATAATTTCTTCTTAGATTTTGTATACAATTTTTATCAACTATGAAATTAATATCTTAAAAATTAGGCGTTTAAATGTAAAGACAATTAAAATTAATGATATTCGATGGTGACAATATAATAAAATAATTTTAGTGGTCTTTGGCTTTCGGGGCACATACTGGATACAATAAAGGTTTTTAATGATGAAAAATGCCGTCTTGTATGGGCATGATTAGACTCTGAAGTCTGGTCACAAAGTTATTGTGCTTCATCCCATATGTGATCGAGTTTTTATACATGATACCAATGACAACTAAGAATTTTGAAATATTTTGCTCTTAGATATTTCATTGATTATAATTTAAAAAATTCTATTTTATTCCGTAAATCATCTTAAAATACAAAAACCAATAAATTATTTTAAATGTAACAAAATTTTTTAAATTTTACTCTAAAAAGGCTAAACAATTTTAATATTTTATTTTTTTCAATAACCAATTTCAGTCATATTTATTTTAATAAAATCAAAATCAAAAATTTTATTTTTAACAGTTTCTAAACAGTATAACGAAGATACACAAAAAGCTCATTAATTAATATCTATAATCAGCAATGATTTGTTTTATCACATAAACCGAATCTAAAGGTTAATTGGAACTTAAAGTGTAATTTTGAAATCTAATTTTCTTGAAATTTTACTTGAAAATAAATCATAGAAATTAGATTCAATTCTGGAATTAGTTTGACTTTTACAACAAAATCAAATTACTTCATTCATTTGTATGAAACCAAAGCTTCATTCTACCAACTGTCGATTATTATTTTATGTTGCAATTCTCTTTCTAATCATCATTGGGATTTTGTATTTTTTCGATTATGGACCATTTGGAGTTTATAATAGGCATGTAAGTTTTGTTATTTCCTTTTTCACTTTTTATTTATTCATATTTTCTAATAATATTTTCTATTATTAATTTAATGTTTTTTATTAATAAAAATATTTTCAACTCTCAAATTTAAGATGTATATATCAGTCGAATAGGGAAGGTTGGCAAAATCGTATCAATAAAAATAAAATAGAAAATTTCGCATTTCTCAGAAAACATTTATAACATTAAAAATTTCCCATTTTAATAATATTGAATATTTGATTTGTAATTGTACATTTTAATTAATAGAATTATTTATTATCAAAATCACAATACACTCAGAAATACTCTTTATTATTGCTAAAAATGTAATAAATGTAATATTATTAATAATTTATATCAATAATGATTTCATCAATCTTAAATCAGTTTCTGTTTATTTCTAAATTAATTTAATCGTATTATTTTCCCCAAAATGTTTTTACAATTAAAATTTTTCTTTAATCAAATTTTGGATTTAGAGTTTCTTTATCAGTGTTATTAAATATTCATTTTAAATATCCTTCCTTTTTATATAAATGCAAAACATCTTGTCTATGTCCTCTTTAAAATTCATTTACCATAGTGCTAAATAATATTAATTCCAACATTCTAAAAAACCCTGATAATAAAGGTGTACATTATTTCCCTTTCATTTATTTTATTTTTTAATTTTTTTTAATTAATTAATTAATTAATAATATATTACATCGAATTTTTAATCAATAATTTTAATTAATTTTTTATCAACATAAACAAAATTTTCTGCCGATATTTATTTTATTTACAAATTTTAGATGATTTTGATTTGATAATATATTTTTAACCGAATCATCCGTTAAAATTGTATCATAAACATTTATATTAAACAAATCAATAGGAAATTGATTTTACACTTGAATTAATTGTGCAAATCAATGAATAGAAACTGAAATTCGATAAATTTACAACTACAATTTAGGTTTTAATTAATAAATAATTGGGAAAGAACAATTATGAAGAAAATAAGTTTTCAATGTGACTCTAGGTTGTGTGTATCGAAAAAGAAAAGTTTTTTTGTTATATAATAACTAACAGCAAAAAATTAAATGCAGTCTTCACTGAGAAATATTTAATTGATTTTATATTTTATATCTATAATTTTATCGATTTAAATTTTGATCTAGATTTACAAAAAATTTATTTCTAAAAATTTATTCAATATATTATTCTATATTTTATGTATTTAAAAATAGTCATAACCACAATGTTAGTAAGTAACGCTTTTTAATTATTTTTGTTTTTTATACTGCAAGCAATAGATCAGATAATGATTTCAATAATTATTAATTGTTACTGCCTTCCATTGACATATTATTCAATTAGATAGTTTCTTTCATCAATACCAAACATTTTACCGAATATTTTAATTACAATCAACCTTTAGTATTTATTAATACTTAAAAAATCCAAAAATCCTTCCACCTTTATTACCTTTAAACTTTGGTCAGTATTTTTAAGTACGTGATTGAGCATCACATAAATAAGTAACATTAAATATAACAGTTTTACTACTAATATGAAATATTTAAATACATTTGACATCTTTAAAATATACGTGTACACAAAACTAAAGTTTGCACTGGTATCCAATAGTGTTAAGTTGATATTGAAAGAAATTTACTACAAACTTAGTTAAACTAAAATAAATTGTTTTGTGATATTTTCCGAGAATATTTGAAGAATTTCTAAGAAACTCATTCGGTTTAAAATCCATGATCGAAAACACTCGGGGATTATGAAATTATCAGATTTTTCCGTTTGTTGGGATATTAGTTAAAAAATTCTTGAAAATAATAAAGAAAATACGATTAAAATATTAATAATAATAATGGATTATTATGTCTTTTTTCACAACTTTGTTTATATTATTGTTCACTCTTCAGAAAAAACTTCATTCATTCTTGTCGAAATATTAAAAAATTATTTTATTTAGTATTATCCAATTTTTTACAAATTTATTGAACCGATAGTAAATAACAAAAAAAAACATTTGCTTTACTTCTAATCACAAAACTAGTAGGGAATTGCGGGGTCTATTTTTTGGAATATAATTGTATATTATATTTAGAGAAATCACTGTTTTTTATAAAATCATTTAAAATTGCGTTTCAATTATTGTATTCTTAAAAACTTGTAATATTTTGATTAATATATTTAAAATTTTTACTGATTCAAAGTAAAAAAAAATTTCTAATAAATACAATGATAATTTTAAGAATCTATTATTAAATTTAAGAATTATTTACAAACAATGTAATTATACTAAATTTTTGTTTATCTCAATTTGAAAAATCTTTATTTTTAATTTATTTTAATTTATTATTATAAATTAATGCAATAAATTTTTCTAGTTTTTTGGAAAATAATACTAAAAATGTGCATTAAAACAAAATATTTATCAATAATAAAATAATTGCGGAAGTACAGTATAAATCATTCCGTTTCTATAGAAATTTTACTAATTAAAATATGAAAATAAATTGAAATAAGCAGTGCAAAATATACTTGACTAGTAAAAAGTTTTGTCAACGTTTCTACAATAATTGATTACAAAATTTTGAAGTTATTTTTTTATGCTAAAATATTTGGCTCAAAATTAAGTAGAATTTAAGTGTTGACAAATAATCATATAATTAATTAGATTAATAATCTAAATAGTCTATTAAAATAACCCAAAATAAGAGTTGTGTATATTTAAAAATAACTACTGAAGTACTTATTTTCATCTGTGTAAATAGTAATAATAATAATGAAAATTAATAATAATAAAAATAATAATACAGTGGTTCCTCTGTTTACTAACCGCGCTACACACGAAATTTTCAGGTTACAAAACGCCTCCTCGAAAAAATATTACCCCTGGTTACAAAATAAATTTCAGAAAACGAAAGGTGAAAACTTCAAAATACTTAATACTTAATTTTGTTTAAATATTTGAGTTTTCAGATTTTAATAAAGATTTAAATTTGTCAAATTTTGTTACACTTGTATTAACTATTGATCTCAAGAAAGTGATGGAAAGAAAGTGTGAGAATAAGAATAATGATGTTTTGTCCACATAAAAGAAGGAGTTCAATGAGGACTAGGAGGAGGCAGCCATTATTCCGTCAATCCGAATAAAATATATTTTAGAAAAATTCCATGAAGTTTCGGAATTTGTTAAAAAGAATCACCCCGAAAAACTGTACACTAGTCGGACTATCGCTCACTATGATGATGTGTGCCTTGCACATTTTCGAAAGATTGTTGAAAGCCGACAAAAACAAATGTCCTTGGATCAGTTCTTTACAAATCGTCAGACAAAAACCACTGTTGATAGTGAACCTGAGTCGAAGAAAGCAAAAAGTAATGACAATAGCACTTAAAACAAGAGTTTATTTGTTAAAATTTTGCAAGAAAAAAATTTTAATTCATAATTCTTTGCTCTTTATTTACATTATGTATATCTCTCATTTTAAAGCTTATTTTGCAGTAATCTAATCTTAACATGTATTTGTTACAGGTTTTGTTGTATTTTTATAATTTATAAAAGAATTATGTTTGAATTTTAGGGGCTTGGAACCGATTAGAGGCTCTACTTACGAAATTTTCACGTTACGAAACGACTTCCAGAACGAATTAATTTCGTAAGTAGAGGTACCACTGTCATAATAATAATAATAAAAATAATAGCATTAATTTTAAAATTGAAATAACTTGAATCAATTTGATCTAATAGCTATGATCAATAAATTAGCTCACATGTCAAAACTGTCGATGATCCAATCGTTTTCATCATTCTTTCTTTCGTCGAATGAGCCGATGGCATAGAAAATTCTAAAAATAGAATCGAGATTGTTGTCTGTGACTCATTGTTGAAACTAACTGTAACATTTTCCATATCAATGGATTATTAATTGTACACTTCATTGATTTATTATCGAATTTTAGTGAGATTTTTCTATTGATATTCCAATTGAAATTCTAAGCTTTCACCTATGAGCACTATGATGTCACTGTCTTAGATATTATATAATCTACAACATGAAGGTAAAAACAATTTTGTAGTATTCATTGTAAAAGATAAAGCTGATTGAAATAAATTGTCAATTTTGTTGAATTAATTCCGTATTAATAATTAATTAATACAATGATAAAAGATAAAAATGGCGATTACTTGCTTAAAAAGTGGGATTTTAGTTTTATAATACAAAATATATGATCGCTTACTTTTTATGTATCAATTAAATAACAACTTTATAATATATACTGTAGTATAATGCCACATTTTATCATTTTTATGAATCAAAACTGTTCCTAAATTAGGTTTTATTTCTATTCCCATTTCTGTGTCCCAACGGCACGAAACGGAATGTTTTAAAAAATTATATAGAAACTAACGAAAACTAATAAAAAAATCAGTAAATCAATATACAAATTAATAGCATTTAAAGCTACAAATCCTGATATTCAACCAGAATAATATCCTATGAATTAATAACTTTTAAAGCTACAAATCTTGATATTCAACCAGAACAATATTCTACAAATTGATAACCTCAAAACTACAGAATCTTGATATTCAACCAGGACAATATTATACAAATTAATAACATTTAAAGGTACAAATCCTGATATTCAACCAGCAATATTCGAATTTATACAGGCTCCATATTATTTATTAATTAATAAAGCGTTTGTTGGTTAAGCTGTGTATTATTTTTTTTTATCATACGATTTAGTAAGCATTCGTGCGAGGACATTTGTTAACTACGTACACGCACCCCGATTGTCCTGCCACAATTTTTATCGGTGACTCTATCGGGTTCATCAAGCCTCTTCTTACATATTATCAAACATTACATAAATATCTAAAGACATTCGTTCGAGCCTTATAGAAATACGTTCAACCCTATAACATATACAATGCTTATTCAATAAAACTGCCTCTGTATACAAAGATTTTTTAATTTTTAAATGACCTAATATCCACTCTAGCAAGGATTATTAATCTTTTATACTTCATATCTTCAATAAAAATGAATTTAATGTTATCACCTCTCATCAATATTCAAACTAAGAACAAATAAAATCATACTTAATGAATTTTATTTTATTTTTGTCATTATATTACATACACTTAAGCAAGAGAATATTTTTTTATGAAACATGAACTGTAAATATAAAAGATTTTTTCTATTTTTAGTAAAATCTTGATTATGGATTGAGAAATACAGAAAAGTTGATAGTATAGTAATAGATAATCTTAAATATTCTCAAGAAGCTTAAGAGGCTTAATCTGTACGGATCTGATCCTTGACAGTGAAAAAGTCTATTTTTTACTGAATAAAGCAGGTCTGAATGTTCTAGAATAAATTTGATANATAAAATTGACTACTTTACATTTATATTACATTTATAATAAAAAATTATTTTCAATATGAAATTCGTAAAATAATAATAATAATAATAATAATAATAATAATAATAATAATATTATATTCAAAAGAAATTTTATTTGTCTTTTATTCAGTATATTGGTTCGTTTGAATTTTGTTCTCAAATAATTCCGACTAATATTATTATTTTTCGATAAAATATATGGAACATGATACAATATGTCTTAAATAACCGAAGCGGTGGTACATTATCATTTATAGAATATTTAAGAGAACTTTTCTTCCAAAAAAAACTCAGATTATAGTTAAATGTTTTTTTAATTTTGCTAAATTTTAAATTAAACGTCAAAATATTTTACAATATATGAAACAATTGCAATTAAAAGGACACTGAGACAATGAAAAAAATATTTGCAAATATCCCAACTCCCCCCTAGAAAATAGCACTATTGTTTCTATCTCGCAAAATGAGTATCCGCGCGGTTCATCAACAAATTATTGTGCATTCAATGATTTTTAACTGCAAAAATGTGCAAAGTGCAATTTCTGACTATAGGCAGAGGCATTTTTTGGTTTTTAGACTATAGTCAGAAGAACTCAAATATTTCACACCATAAAAAATATAATTATTGATTTTTAAGTAAAGGAAAATGTGCAAAAAGTCCAAAGTACAATTCCTGACTATAGTCTAGGGATGAGGGAGTATATGCACGATAACCGATAGTGCTCCACCGGGCTCATATTTACTTACTGAAAGGTCATTTTCAACATGAAACATATGAAATAATGGTTTGTTTTATTTTGTATGTATATATTTCTTGACTAATATCCTTATCAATGGTGAAACTTGAGATCAACAGGCTTATATCTCAATAATGACACGGCCGGACTCCTACAAATGAGATTCCTCAGCTCACTACATATTAAATTATCTTCTGTGTAAAATTTGTTTTCTTAATTTCATCATTTTTTTTAAAAACAGCAAATGCAGTAAAATGGTTATTTGTTTAAATTAACTTAATTTTAGTTTCCCCGATTTTAAATATATCCATTATCAGAGTGTAGGAAACCACCAATTAAGACAGTAAATAAAACCTTAAAGCTTTTCCAAAGCAGCAATAATTTTATTATCAAGAATTTTTAAAATATTTAGAGATTATCAGTATTAGATGAACAAAAAAATTTTATAAAATTTTAAATAATGAAATTTCAGCTATTTCAGTTATAAAATGGTAGATGTTTATTAAATAATGTAATTTTTGATTGCATTAAAGATTTTAAAACAGAGGTTTTCAATGTGGTTCTTAGAGCTCCAAATATTTTGGAAATATTTCTGAAATTTTTAATATAAAAATCAAAGCCACTTGCTGAAATTTGTATATACATTTCTTTCTAAAACAAAACTTAATAAAACAATTCTTTTTTTACTATACTTTTATTTTATAATTAAGTGAATATTGCTATAAAATGAAATTGTATAATATGTACATTGTGCATTTAATTATTAAACCACACTTTCATGCTAGCCATTGTCGATTTGCAATACATAATTAGCGACCCGCTGAACTCCTTGTAAATTCTTATGCTTTGGAGAGTTCTGCAGCACCAAAAGTTGGAACCACTGCTTTAAAATATTAAACAAATAATTAAACGTCTAAAGCATTAATCATCTCATGTTTAAGAAAAAAGCCTATCATGCCTATCCCAGGCGCCAAAATACAACTACACGACACTGTCAACATACTGTTATAGTATACCGAACATTTTATAAAGCCTTTTGTTTTAATGCATTCCCTTAAACATACACAATTATGTAAGATGCCGCATGTGAATATAAAGATTAATTAATATAAATAAATTCACATTTACAAACTATTCGTAGACAAGTGAAAATTAAACAATATCTATTCTTTCAAATATTTATTGCAAAATATTTTTGTTGAATTATTAATACAATTCTAATGTGCATATTGTGCAAAACCTTAAAAAATGTGACGTAGACGTAAACCATCTATTTATATGAAACTAGATCATTAATCGTCACATTTTAACGTACACGTGAGTTTCGAGACGATAAACTTAAAATATATTTAATATATAAATTTATATATAAAAGAATATAAATATAATGTTTTCTAAAGTCTAAAATTTCAATTACATTAAACTGTATGAAACACGCAAACTTAATTGTATGTTGAAAATCCCATTTCCATATATCACAGAAATGAAAAGATTTAACATTCCGATGCGATTTCTATAGTAAAAAAGACAAACAAGATTAACCCAAAAATTATATGTGTTAAAAACTTTTCAAGTTTATTTATTATCTAATTTGAATAAATAAATGTTCATGACATTTTCTTTTGTTACCCTCCCTCCCGATTTTTTTTTGAAAAAAAAGATTTAATAATTAATAATTTTTTCTAAATTCATATAACATAAAATAACATGAAACTGAAACGAGACAAATAAAGGATTTTCATCGCCGGTGATTCGACAGCCTTTGTCGAAAGCATTTTAAGCATCCAATCAACGCGACAACACGAATTCATACAAATAAGAATCCACCAATAAACGCTGAGTACCGCAAATAAATTTTTTTGCAAAAAATGGAGAAGTGAAGTCATAAAGATACATTTCATAAATTTCATATAATTAACAGTAATTGGATAATGTCCTATAAATTTTATAGATATTCTTCATTTCAGTCACATAGAAATTCTTGAGAAATTTTATAAAAATTAGGCAGTGTAATGTTAACTGCCAACAACTTACAAAATGTTATTAAAATAATTTTTAACATTAGATTAGCTTACAATATTTTTCATGACATCAAATAAACGACCACAAAAATCATTTAATTTTCAACTGAAAATCTTAAAATGACAAAAATAATCTCAAATAATTCACAATAAAAATTATAAAATTCCAATTTAATACAGAATAAAACTAAAAATATCCTTAGACCCGCATAGATATAAAAATGTTAGTGGAATCAAATTCTTCGTTATTCTACAATAGATCTCTATGTAATAGATATGTAATATTTATTTCTCAACATAACTTACATTAACAGTGATGCCCTTTCTTCAACGGTCTACTATTGATTTGAATGCAATTTTGAAGAATTCTTCTCCGCAAGAAATTTCTTCACATTTCATTTTAAATCATGCTTTGATTAAAATATTTTACCTTTCAAATCTTTCTTCAGATGAACAACGAAAAATTACTAGGTGCAAAATTTGAGCTTTACGGTGCGTGGTCAAATTGTACAAACCCATATTTTGCTAATGTTTCCTCTGTTTGATAAGATGTGTAAATTGGAGCGTTTTGGTGGAGCAAAAAATGGTCCTGGTTTCGTGGCTTGTGTTTTATGACTCTAAATGCATTGATCTAGGTGGTTTATTATTTTGAGCTATGTTATCGATAGAAAAATCAACCCTCAATACTACTTTAACATCTCATCAAACGCTCAACATCATGCATTTACGATGTGGAGTGCCCGAACGAATGCTTCCTTTCAGGTATTACCCATTCTTTAAATTTCCGTTTAGTGTAATATGTAGAGCCTCAAAGGTTTCTCACCCTCTGTAATAATATTTGTTAGAAAGCTTGATACAATTGGGAAAATGTTGCTTTCATCTATCCATCATATACACAATTTTCTGATTTCCAATTGATCTAATATAATCTGTTTTGTTCTCTTGTAAACATTTTGTTCGAGTGACTTTTGTTTATTTGTATGATTTTCCTATTTTTAGATACAATTTCCTTTATTTTTTGCAATGTTTTCTCCAACAATCTCAACGGGTCTTCCACTTCTTTGACAGTCAAAAGCACTTGTTCTTTCGAACTAAAATTCCAAGGTGAACTGTGAATTAATAAAAATTAAAAACAAATTTTACCTGTGAATTAATAACTAAAATTCCTTCTCTTCACGATTTCTTATTAATTCTATATACAATTACATGATTACATATTTATGTAAAGTATATATGACGCTTTAGGTCCCCTCTATCTGGTCCTGGTAGGATCTATAAAATATGTATCATGATTTATATGAAATTTATTATTTTTCAATGAAAGTAACTCCAATATATTTTAGTAGAGTTTAAACAGCGCGGACAATAAAAATGCAGATAAAAAAAGAAATATCTCCACATAGTCAAAATATCCTTTTTTTATTCATTATATGCCTTTTTTAGAATCTTGTTATAAATAATTAATTCAAGATTTGATATAGATATATCTGCTCATTTATTGTTTATGTAGCGCCGTTTTTGCCGCCTTTATTGATGGATACCACTTTCAATTGATATAAATAATAATTAATAATGTAAGTGGCGTAAAGTTTACGTCAAATTTACTAGCGGCCTATTTTACTTAATCATTTATTTTTATTTATTTTAATAATTTATTTTTAAAATTACTGTTTATTACTATGATTAGTCTATCTCACAATATTCATGCAAAACCTTTTATTATTTATTTATTTATTTTATTCAATTGTTATTTTTTTTATATTTTTTTAGATAATGAAAGTCAGACCTCTATATTTACAAAAGAAAGAACAACAGTAAAATCATTTTATTGCCTCTGTAGATAACCTTAGGTGTATAATTATTTTTTTTATTATAAATTAAAAGTGCTGTGAAATACGAGAATTTTTATTAAACAAAATTGATCCCTGTTAACTTTCATTGAATTATTTAAAAAATGTTTTAGAAGTGTTTTGTTTATATATAAAATAAATGAATGTATATCTATTTTTCAATCAACGAACTATAGGAAACCTCACAGACATGATTATTATTTCAAAAGTATTCTTCTACAATTTATTGTTATGTTATTTTTCATTCCTATGAATAAATGCCTTCTTTCTTTTATTTAAAGAAGAAATGTTTTATTATTTTAGATTATCTATAAAATCAGGCAAATTATGAATTAAAACAAAAATAATACAGAAAATTATTAAAGTAAATTCAATATCTTTATAGAACAGTTTTTATGATATGTTACGTATTTCCTTTTTATATTATGTAAAAAAAGGTATCTAGTAAAGACAATTTGAAATAATTGCAAATTTATTTTATGAAAAACGGTTATTTATTTTTGTATAATTTGACTTATATCTTATGAAAAACTTTTCTAGTTAAAAAATTACATAATATACATTATTACATATTACATTATTTGAAATAAATTATTCTAAACTTTATTCACAACATTTCGTAGAAAATTGAGTAAAGGATATTGTCTATTTCATAAATTGTGAGCATTGAAAATCTCAGTAACACTTCGACACAATGAAAAGGTTGTAAATTGAGAAACTTTTAACAAAAAAAGGATAAAGTTCGTTCGTTGGTGATAATTTCGAAGAAATTGAGGATGTAAATGATAACTTGACAGGAGCTTCTATACAAAAGATGTTACGAATTAGGCATTTCTCAGTCTTCCATATGTTTTTTACTAAAGAAAATATCAATTAGAAAACTTAAGTCAATGTTTAAACAACATATTATTTGGAACTATGATTAAAGTTCTGAAATATTGAAATAGATAATGAAAGGGAAAAATTCACGTTTAAGTTAAAACGGAAAATTGTTAATAAAAATTTAAATTTTATTTATCAAATTACATAAATTTTTATATAAATATTTAAATTAATTATTTAAAGTAAGCCTAAAATATAAAAATAAATTAAAATATATTAAATATTAAAATAAATTAAACCAGCATTGAAATCAACATCAAAATTAAAATAAAAGCCTCGAAGATATTTGTTTGAATAATATGAAAAAAGCACAGTTTTGTGAATATAATAAATTTTAGTTAAGTAATTTTATCTTGGTAATTTTATTAATTGATTTTATGGATATTGAAAATGAATTTGATGTCGTTGCGGCTAACAGATAACATGACAAATATTCCTCATTCAACGTTAGAAAAAGTTGTTGGAAATTTTAAGTTTTGTTATCAGCAGTGTTATTGTAATAATGGTTTTTATTATGAATAATTTAACCTCTATTTATCTTCTATTTCATATATGCCAAATTTGGTATATAAGAATTGTACTTGAATTGATATTTTAGTTCTAAGCGTTGGTCTTCAAAAATAGGAATAATCTTGAATATAAAATAAAAAAATAAACCCTTTGAACCCTGAGTTCCCTGGCGATTTTACCTTTTGATACTGAACACTTCTATGAATTTATTAGTTTAGCAGGGGTTTATTGTTTATGTATGGAATTATATGGGACAGAAATTTGACCGGGTAATGATACCAAATACACGGGCTGAAAAGCCGGTCTTTCAAAAATTTCTGCATATTCAATAAGCCGGTTTACCGACCTGATGGATTCAAAGAGTTAAAGAGCCAGTATACCGAATACATGAATAAAAAATGTGAAGATGAAATTAAAAATGAAAATTAAACCTGTTGAATAATTAAAAATAATCTAAATTACAATATTTGGTTTATTTTTTATGTAATTTTTCAGAAAGCATTTGAATTGAATTTAAACAAATACTTAAAATTTTTGACTTTACTATTTGTCAACTACATTATACAAACAACAAAACTGTTTATATTATCTTATTGTAGTGTCTGCTGAACCTCACTGTTATTTATACAGTTACCATTTAATATTCTTTTTTAAAAAAATTATTTAAGTATTATAATTGTATATTAAACTGAATGCGAGTGTAGTTTGTTTAAATAATGGTGATTTTAAAAATAGTACAACGGCAATTGCTAATTCGAAAATCAACAATCAAAAAAAATATTCGCCTATTAATTAATAAAATTTAGCTAAAAAAGACATTAATATATGCAAGTTTGACAAAGGAAATGGATTGGTAATTCTCGACCACGATGTATATGTGAACAAGCTTAATGAAGTTTTGAATGCTCCCCAGTTTGTGAAAGTGAGATTTCTCGAAAAAATGGAATACAGCCTCTTCTTAAAGATGAGAATTTGTTAAAAGAGATACTGAATAAACTAATTAAAAATAAGCAAATTGATGAAGAGTTGTTTAAATCTATCCGCCCAATGGGGTCACAACTAGCAAAAATGTATGGGGTTCCAAAAATCCATAAAGATGGCGTGCCTATGAGACATGCATTATCCATGATTGGCACTGCCCAAAGAAAATCGCATCTTTCCAATGTATGAAACCCACTGTTAATAAACGGTATGTGGATGGTATTTTTCTTATATTTGAAAATCAGAGGCATGTTGATCCGTTTTTGCATTATATGAATAGTCTACATAAAACATTGTATTCACATGTGAAACGGAGAAAAAATCATCACTTGCTCTTTTGGACCTGTTAATAAAACATAAAGAGAAACACTATGAGACAGAGATTTATAGAAAACCTAATGATACCGGTCTCTATACTTCATCCGAAAGTTTTTGTGAATTCAAGTATAAAAGAAATTTGGTGAAGGGTTTGATTTATCGTTCATGGTCTTTGTCTTGTACTTTTGAAAATTCAGTAAATAGTGTTGGCAAATTGGTTGAAATTTTAATGAAGAACGGTTATTTAAAATCCTTTTTATTAATTATGGTAAAAGAGACTGTTGACAAATTTATTAAAAATCCTAAGGATCCATGTTTGAGAAAATCTGGGTGTGATGTTGTTGAGATGTGTGAATCTGATGAGTTAAAATCTGGGTGTGATTTTGTTGAGGTCTGTGAGTCTCATGAGTCATATAAATTAAATAGTGTAAGCAAGGATGATGAGCCTAAATTTGTGTTAGTATTGCCGTACTCAAAAGGTTTTAAGGATTATGAAGTGAAGATAAGAAAGCAGTTAGGTAATTTAAACTATATAATAGTGTCAAATTCATGGAAAGTAATCAATATGTTTATTAATAAGTCAAAAACTCCGGTCGAATTGTATTACGATCTCGTTTATCAGTTTACATTTAATGAGTGTAATGCCACATGCATTGGAGAGACTTCCCGTCATATCTGTATTGAAGCTCGAGAACATTGTAGACCGAAGGCTTTGACAATAAGGGCTGTAAGATTAAAGTAGGTATGTCTGATTTTAAAATTTTATTAAAAAATTTTGATAATTATTGTGAAGCGTTGTTGATAAAGTCATTGAATCCGAAAATAAATGTGTAGAATCCAGTGAATACTTGTATTTTAAATGTTTTTAAATAATTTTTTTCTTGTATATTATATGTATTGATTCTTGTGTTAAATTAAATAATTAATAAAATTTTTTAAATTATTAAATTAAATTCTGAATGCTAAAATTTTAAAAATAATATATTAATTTAATTATAATTATTAAAAATAATTAAATATTTTTATTAAATAAAAAAGTTTTATATAATTAATAAATTTGTTTAAATCCTTAATTTACATAGTTATTTTATCCCACCTGATGATGACAGGAAAACTGTCGAAATATATCGTGAAAAGAATGTTTGATTGGCTTTATCTTATAATTAAATCATTGCCATGTATGTTTAATTATTTATACAAAAAAACATGACTTCCTTACTAAGACTAGCAGTAACAAACAGAATCCCATCTTATTCCGATTTAGCAGTAATAAACCAAATGCCTTGCATCTACAAAAAAACAAATTCAATCCACAACACCGAGCCGAATGCAAGCAAATACGTCAATACAATTTCAAATAACGACGCAAATCTTATGCTGGAAGATGTTAAATGCAATAAATTTTGAATAATGTTGGATTTGCAATTTACTTATTTTTCCAATTATTAGCTTGTTCTGCGGGTAGCTCCCGCACGACACTTATTATAAATAATTTATTTTATCTTTTTATACATATTTATATCCTATATAAAGTTTCCTTATATTTCTTATACTTCATAAGAAAAAAAGAGAAACCATTAATGCGTTTTGAACATAATTTCCAGATTTAAGCTGTGAGTACTCAGCTTTCCTTAAAAATTAATTTTATTTCTCGTGGTTTTACTAATTTAATTTTGGCAAGACGCCATTTTGAATAAACACGTTTTGAGTCCCAGGAAGGTGAAAAAATTAGGATTGTATCAAATTATTATTAATCAATTTCGGATTATTCCAAATTACCCTAAATAACTCATCTCCATCAAAATGGAGAATTCTAAGCAGAAGTCAAAATAAAAAAAGTCAAAAGAGTTTTGAAAACAGATAATTCCATAAACACAAAATAAATTTCTTTTAAAATATAGTGTATGTTTGGAATTTTTTGAAATGTATTTAGAATTTGTACCAACTAAAAAAGCTCTGATATTTTGTTGTAGAAAGTTTTCACTATGAGTGTTCCAATTTCAATTAGTGATTCTTCGACAAGGATACACCCGTATAACACCCGTAACAACTGTATTTTGAAAATGACCTAAGGGAAAATTAGAATGAGATAATAGTTAGATCTTATCTCATTCTCCTTATAGTTTATATTATTTTTGACCCATTTCTTAAAGGCAGACAATTGAACGATGTCAATGATATCAAAATGGGAGGTATATAACTTATTTATCCCGAGGTTTAAAGAAGGGTAATACCATGGAAATTAGAAGTTGGGGAAAAGGTTAGGATTTTCCAATTGAATACAATGGTTTTGGATTTTTTACAAAATAATTATTTATTCAGACTCAATTTTTCATAATTAATATTTAAAAATAGAATTTCTTTTTTAAAAGCTGAGGACGTCATCCCAATCATATTAGAAACCCATTTCTTAATAATTAATTTTTTAACCTTTTAGTTACCTATTTCAAATTCTCACAATGATTTCAGCAGTTTTATGAATTATGTGAAAGTCAAAATATGCAAATAAAACATGGCAAATAAAAAGTTGACCTTGAAAGTTTCGATTTGTACACTCTTCATACAATTGTGACAAATTTGTTCTTACAAGGTTTATAATAAAAACATATAATAATTTAGGTTTATGTGAAAATTAATATATTAAAGGTCTTTTAAATGAATATTCCATAGACTAAAGTCATTTAAGCACAAAATTCTACAAGTAAAAAAAACTAAGATAAGAAAGTATTATGTCCCACATTCACTGATACATTTTCTATTTTTATTCAAGCAGACGTTTTTGCAATTGTAATTGGAGAATCCGCATTGGCTATCGCATCGAATAAACATCCTATTGCACGGTCTGTTGCACCAAGATTTGGTTTCTCCAAAAACTCCGCACAAGAAAAAAATTAGTAGAACTAATTTCAATTTCTAAAATCCAAAATATTATAATATTATAATAATTTCAGCAAAATTAAAACCATATTTAAAATTTAAAAAATTCAAAGTGGGAATTATAAATATTAATGATATGAACGTTTGCGGATTTTACCGTTTAAAATTTTATGTGGCGGGACAGGAAACCATTGGAATAATTATCTTTTGTTCGTAGTAATTATAAATTGATGAAATTGGAATTGACAAATTATTTATGTTTAGAGGATAATTTTTGACACTTGTACATCCGGATTACGGAACAACTTTTCGATAATGTCCTTGAAATGTTCTTTTCATTTTTTTCAGAACAAATTTCTGCTCGTAAAACTGTCAAATTGTTTGATATTATCATTTATTACTTTTTTCTAAATAAGCTTCAACTGTATTTATTAAATATTTAATTTTGATATTTATGTTAATTAAAATTTAATTTTTTAAAGAATAAGTCACTTTCTTCTATTGAAACAAAACGTAACAATGAATTGCATCTAAATCATGAATGTCTTTTTAAAATTTTGATTTTGATTTTTATATTATTAAGTAACTCTAACAATACATCTACTACTAAAACTAATAATAATAATAATAATAATAATAATAATAATAATAATAATAATAATAATAATAATAATAATAATAATAATAATAATAATAATAATAATAATAATAATAATAATAATAATAATAATAATAATAATAATAATAATAATAATAATAATAATAATAATAATAATAATAATAATAATAATAATAATAATAATAATAATAATAATAATAATAATAATAATAATAATAATAATAATAATAATAATAAATAAAAATAAAAAAATAAAAATAAAAAAATAAAAAAAATTCATAAAAAGAAAGTATACATTATATTTATAACCAATGAGAATTAAGAAAAAGGAAATAAAAGAAAGATAGAAATGTATTTTCGGGAAAAAGATTGCTAAATTCCATGAGGACTAATCTTATAGTCGAAAATTTTTTTCATTAAATACATTATTTGCAGCAAAAGGCTTAAATTATCACTTTATTGTATTATTATTATTATTATTTAAAACAATAAAATCATTTCTTTTAAATAATAAATGCTGCTACCAAGAAATCATAGCTTTATATTATTATTATTATTATTATTATTATTATTATTATTATTATTATTATTATTATTATTATTATTATTATTATTATTATTATTATTATTATTATTATTATTATTATTATTATTATTATTATTATTATTATTATTATTATTATTATTATTATTATTATTATTATTATTATTATTATTATTATTATTGTTAATAATTTTAATAAGTAGAAAATTTTACAAAATGATTACAGTTCAACATTGAACCATCCATGATTATTCATATATCTTAGTGTTTAATCTGAGACTTCTGTGCGAGTTATTTATGACTTCTGATACCTGATTGATATCAGTCACAAACAAAATTATTGAAATAAGTATAAAGTGAAATGGTAAATTATTATTAAATTCTATAAATTTTATTTAGCCTTCTATTACTTTCTTTTAGTCTTTCTTGTATTCTTACCTGTCACTTGGCAATGCGTAAATTCGTTATCTAATTTCTCTTCAATTTAGTTTTGCTTTATTAATAATATTTCTTTTTTATCTTTTTGGTGATATTGAATTTTTTAATATTTTTTGTATTTTGTATTTGTAATTTATTATAGTGATAATTTACTATAGTAAATTACGCTATATAGTTTTATTTTTTTTCGCGTATTTGATGATAAAAATAACCATATAACACAAATCCTAATTACGATTCAAGAATAAATAAAAAACTATAACAATACATTACAAATATTAGTATTATCGTTAAAAATAAAGACATTTATTCAGTTCTTTTATTCAAATGATTTTATTCATATCTTAATCACCACATGAACACAGATGATTAATTTGAAAATTTTTGTGAACAAAAAAGAAAATGCAAATAAATTTGACGTTAAATGTAAATTTATTATTATTTAATATTCATAACTTTCAGATCAAGTATATTTATAATTAATTTGAAAATTATTAATATTTATTGTAGTGTTGTAGATATCTCTTATTTTTTCTATAAAATGTTATGATTTATAATCAACGAAAATAATGTAACGCCATAAATAGCAGAAATCTAATTAAATAATCACTTTTTACATTTCTTTATAAAAATTTTGTTTGAATATTAATACCATAGAAAATATTGATATTGATTGACAGTTTTTGATATGTTAAAATAAAAATCATTTAAATTTTTTTATATTTTAATTATATATTTTAAATTTATTAGACATAATAACGTATTATTAAATTCTCAAAAGAAATTAATACAAACAATGCTAAATATTTGTAGTTGATTAATATAAAATAAAATATTAAAACATAAATATAATTTTAATAAATAAACATATTGAGTTTCTTAATCTTTTATCTATCTATTTATGTATTTCTTAATATAATCAATTATCAATTATAAAAATAATATTAATATATTAATCAATTATCAAAAAATAAGAATTAAGAATACAGTCGATTCCGCTTTATTGGGCAGTCGTCAAATCTCAAGGAACGGAAACCAAACTGGGAAACATACAGTAATTTACATAGTTTAATGTGGATAATTTATGATTACAATACGTGCATAGCACGGTATTGTACAGAACATATTTACATATTTTATTACATGCAATCTACTCTGAAACGGTATTGTATTCAGTTACCCTTAGATCTCTAAGCGAATGAGACGTGCTGTAGTGTAAGCATACTTGCTTTTGCCAATTAGTCTACTTATTAGTACGTATTTGTATTGTTAAATTTATTATGTAAATGCTGTATTATTTTTTCTTCAAAGCTTTTATTATGCATATTTTCTTATATACATTGCTTAGTTTATATGTTTATTTCTTATAGTTTAATGTTTAACACAGTTCGTATTTTTGTCAATAATTTATTAAAATACACTGTACAGTTCAGTATAAATATTGTATTAAAAAGAAATAAATTCATTGTATAATTTTACCTGGAATTCGGTTTATTGGTGGCAGCCGTTTAATTGGGCCGAATAGCCTAATCCCGATGTGTCCCAATTAAGCGGAATCAACTGTAAATAAATTAATTTTAATATGCAATACATATTATCCAGAAAATAGAGATTTCAATATGCAAATATACACAATACAAATGTTATTATATAATTTAATTTGTTTTAATAAGGTTTTTTAATGAACCTTCCTTAAACATTTTATTTGAGCTACTTAATTTCTCATAATATGTTAAAAAATAGTAATATTTTGGTTAAATAGCTAAATAAATCATTTATTTCGACGGCCTGGACAGTGCTCGATTTATTTAATGTGAGGTCCTAAGCACAAAAATAATTTAATTTTAAAAAATCTAAAAAATACATTTATTATTAAGTGTAATTAATTATATATAATTAATATAAATACATATATGCGACAAACAATAGTGTGCATATAGTTTTTTCTTGTTTTCAGTTTACTAAACGATCGTTCTTAAGTGCAGTTCGATATCATCAAACTTAAATACAAACATTGGTATTAGGATATATGTCTTTTACATATGTAAAGTTTTTAAAAAAACTGTGTTTTCAAATTTACCAATAACAAATCTATTATGGGAATGACAAACATTTTCACATAACCACAAATCAGAGGTATTTTAGTTACTTTTTGTGTATCACTCGACGCTGAGCTACCGCCAAATCTTTATGTTGAGAACTAAGTCTTGTAATTTGGCAAAATAAATATTAAGTAATTGACATCTTTTCGTGGGAACTTATGGATTCCTTTCCAGAGGCTTCTAAGCAACTGCTTATTTTGTTTTTTCATAAATCCGGCCATAGATCTGAGTAATCTTCCCCTATAGGACATGGTGTTATTATTAGGTAAGTCATTTATAATACTAATTTTGATATAATTATAAATGTATGAATTGATAGCCAGCAAAATATTCGTTTCTCTACAATAAAAACCTTTCAATCCTTGAAATGTAATTCGTAAATAAAAAATGTCATTTACATCGAACAAAAAATGTTTATTTTAGTATATTTGTTATTTATCGCTTTACTGAGTAATAAAAATTAGAAAACTCAACCATATAAAAGATGTTTTTGTAACTCTTAATTTCATTCTCTTAATTTCGACTTATTTTAGATATAATTACGTTATCTCTTTATCCGAAGTTAATGAGCATATAATAATTTATATTGAAATAAGGAAATAACACTAGATTTGACATATCAATATCTTTTAAATTAACCCACTTTCCGTAATCGGATCGATCTTAACTTTTGATAGCATGCAGTGTTCTTGATAAAGAATCTACTTGCCAAAGTTCAGCTCAATCCGATAATGGAAAATAGGTTAATTTGGCCTCACAAAATTTGCGTGGAACATACAAACATACATTAGCGAAGTTAATATAAAGAGATGTAATTTGAAACACATTTTATCGGTCGAAATCATTCATCCGAACCCATAAATAAAGGTTGTTCAAACAAAAGGTTTTACTTGTTTGCATTAAATTTATCATCCTTAGTCGTTACTACCATCTGATTACATAAAACCGTACGTTATTTTAATTATGAATCATATCATCTGAATATTTATTGAATGAAAGAACTCCACGGACATTCACAATCATATGTAGTTGATAAAATAAAATGGCCAAGTTATTTTGTGTTTTCTCAGAATTAGAGTTTGACCACACTTCCGCCATTAACCGATGTTCATGAGTGATTTGCCGAGCTTTGATTAAAGTAAATATGGTCAAATATCTGATAATAAGAATTAAAGGTGCGATCAAAAAATTCACAAAAATTTTGAGTTTGGACCATCACCACAATATTTGAGGAGCTCTAGTAGTTTAGCAAAAATGATAAGACTTTTAATTAAACTTTAATTACATTTATGAGTTTTAACAAATAACCACTTTAAGGGAGTTACACCAGTCTACCAAGGATTCCCTGTGCCTATCGATTGAGTATGCATGGTTAATGACAACGTCCGTAATTTATTGAGTTTTTGAACAGAATCCCTTACAACTTTAACGTATATTAATTCCTAGATTTGATAATTTGCTTTTCAGAAAAAGCTTTCTACAACATGAAAGATTTCTCTTTCAATTAAATACTTTCCAGGCCCAATTATGAATGACCAATTTTGAAAATCATTGAACATTTCACCGCCATTTCCAAACATTCTAAATTCAGCAATAATTGTACTAAATCATAGAAAAATATCTTCTAATGTAATTTTGATTGATTTAAAAATATTTGCACATTCATTATTGGCTCAAATAAGATCATTTTTTGCTTTATGTCAAATTCACTTACCAAGGATTTTAGTTTAAATTTATTCAAAATTCTAAACTCTAAACTTTACTTGAGATTTAATTGACAAATTAAAACACCAGAAAAAACTGCAAAATTTACCAATAAACAAAAAAGCAATTGAATTAAAATTTACTTTAAAATTTATTATTTAAGATATCATATTTACAAACAGTATTTACTTAATTAATTAATTAATTAAATTAATTAATCAGTATTTAATTTTTTTGAAAATACAATAGATATGTTTGGATTGTTAAATTTAAAATGATGTAATTAAAAATGGAATATTTGAAAATTCAAAAGATCAACAAATTATCGAATTAAAATTTGAAAAGCGGGTCAAATGCTAGTGAGATGATATGAAAGATCATGGTGAGAACGGATTCATCAGAATATCTTTAAAAAGGGTCGAAAGACAAGAAAACGTACTAAAACAAAAAATCGTTAATTAATTAATTAATTAAGGAAACCCAGTTAAGTAAACAAAGTGTATTCTGAAAAACCATTACCATGACAATATGAGTAATAGGCAACGGGGAAGATATTCTAATAATCAAAGCGATTATTTCAACTTTATAAAGGAGCTCAAATTCAGAAACAATCGGCCTTTTGCCTCAAGTTGGGAAGAAGAAAGCGACAGAAGGGCTAAAAAGGAAAATCTAAGATCGGAGATAGAATTAGCGGAAAGGGAAATCAATAAATCAAGTTAAGTCAACGGAGTAAATAACAAAGTCAATTATTGTTGCAAAACGTTCCGAACCAGAGCAGTTACAGCGAAACTTATTAAATAGTCAGAATAGGCATTTTAAGTTTATACGAATTTAATTACAAATATACGTTGAGTGTTGTTTAGGTAATTTTATTTACAGAACACGTTGAGTCAGAAACAACGACGTTAATATTTATTTAATTAAAATCTTAACATATATAATATTACTTTACAGATATAATATATCTTTATGAGATACATAATTAAAATTTACAAAATATATTAGATTTAATACGTATTTTACTCAATAACAAAAGATCTTAATTTGTAGAGAAGGCGCTGTTCAAAATAAAAAAAATGTTTACGAATAATATTATTGTTAATTAAGGATATAAATTAATTTTTAGTATAAAAATTTACAAAAAAGATAACATAAATAATAAATTGAATACACCAAAACAGCAATTAAGTATTTAGAGAACTTTACATCTTTAAGGACACAATGTATATATCTCACAGTAAATAAGTTGGGAAACGCTGTTTCAAATAGTAATTATAACTAACACCATACATTTTTGAATAGCAGCCAGATGCTTGCTTTCTGCGTCAACAGTGTCCAAGACGACCTAGACTCTCGATTTATTGAAAAACTTATTTATTTATCAATTTCTCAATCGGCCATAGAAGACCTTGAGCAATATTTTACAAACAGTTTTCCTTAAATTTTTGCTCAACTTAATGCAGTACTTTTATCGCTCAATTTCTAGATATGTCACAAAAGAAGGAAAACTTTTAACAATTCAACGTTCAAAGAAGATTTTGTAAATTTTATCATAATTTTTTAACATAACTAAAATCTCTCTTGTCACATCGTATCAGTTTGTGTTATCAGGATACCAATTAAAACGTCAAGTGACAAAAATTGCGACATTTTTATAAATTTTAATATCAAATTGTTAACAGTTGAGGAATAATTGAAGCAATAATTGTAATATTTATTATGTCAATTTTGGTAATATTACATAATAATGTGAACACAGGAAATTAATGTCAAAGTTAATATCGAATGCATGTAAACCAATGATGGTTTGATAATAAATAAACTATTTAAAGATTTGCAAAAGAATATCAATTTATAAAAGAAAAATAATCATGATTTCTATAGTAAGTAAACTAAGAATTATTATTATTTTTATTATTATTATTATTATTATTATTATTATTATTATTATTATTATTATTATTATTATTATTATTATTATGATCATTATTATTAAAATTATTATTATTACTTGTATCATTATTATTATTATTATCATTATTATTATTATTATTATTATTATTATTATTATTATTATTATTATTATTATTATTATTATTATTATTATTATTATTATTATTATTATTATTATTATTATTTATTATGTTATTATTAATAATAATATTATAGAAAACCCTACTAAACGTTGCCATTGTTATGATTGTCATTGTGATGTGGACTGACTCAACTGTCGAAGGTAAATCAAAGATATGTAAAGAATATTGTGAAAAGAATTACAAGCATTGCAAAAAAAGTTGCAGTATTTTCAGTTCGAGCTGCAAGGATAAATGTAAATACAAGGAAAAGTACTGTAAAAAGACTTGTTAGTTGTTAACAGTCCTTATCATAAATACAATTTTATGTGAATTCTAATGAATTTTGTTTTGATATTAAATTATTGAAAATAATATTTCATAAAAAAATATTTATATAATCAATTAAAATAATATATATTTTTCTTTCTGATCATCATATTGTTTTTATATGGAAATAAAATCTCATAAATAAGACATTTGTAAACTTAAAACTTTTTTCTAATACTTTCTGCTATTAACATTGCAAATTTTGCCAAAATGGGATACAAAAAATTTGCTATATTATTTAAAATTATTTACAAAATTATTTATTTAAATATTATTTATAAAAGCAAATTAACTTGATTAAATTACTTAAATAAAATGAAATGTTTAAGTTCTTTAAAATTGGGTTTGAAATAAATAAATTTCATATCAATTAATTTTGATTATGATATCTGCAGAAATATTATTAGTTAAACCCAAAATTTCCGTTGTTGAAGTTCATATACAGTCAAATTATAATGAAATCTTTCAGAAATACAATTAGTGAAAAGAATTTGTAGAAAGTGAAAGAGAAAAAACTTAAATGTAAAAATCTTTGTTTCAAACAATCAAAGATGAAAGCTTTTAGAAAAATTGTAAAATAAACATAAGAAAGAAAATCTTATAATTAAAGACCTGAGATTTGGAACATAGCACTAGCTAAAAAACAATATAAGATTGATAAACATTTCCACTTAATGCATTTTTAAAATAATTATTATAACTATATTATTTTTACTTGTATAAAATTTCATAAATTTGATATTATTAAACTTTTACAGCACATTTACAAGCTGGGAAAACAAACCCTAATTAAGATAAAATGAAAAACATTTTCAAAATTAAAAACAATTTCTTGTTAATAATTTATATATAATTACTATATATTTCCTTTGAGCGGATGTTGACAAATATAAATGAATCTTATTGCTGGACACCAGTCAAGAATAATGAAAGCAGATGTAAGTATTTTATTTGTTCTCTTTCTCATAACAACAATAATAATAATAATAATAATAATAATAATAATAATAATAATAATAATAATAATAATAATAATAATAATAATAATAATAATAATAATAATAATAATAATAATAATAATAATAATAATAATAATAATAATAATAATAATATTATATTTTTTTATTTTAGATATTACTCTTTAATATCGTTTTTGTTATGATGGTTAGTTTATTAACGCTGGATTCAAAAGTTGATGCGAAATCTATGTGCAAAGTGCGATGCATTTATAGGTATAATTTGTGCAAACGCAATTGTGGTATTTATGATTTTAGGTGCAGACGATATTGTATTTTGAGCAAGTTATATTGCCAAAGATTTTGTTAAATATATTTTTTGAAATATGAATTATAAATTTATTTTGTTTTTAACACTAAATTTTAAAAAATGTCATTATGCTATAAATTTATATATGAATTTAATTATTGTAAAAAATTATGCGAAAACGAAGATTATTAAAAAATAAAGTTTATTTCAATTCTTAAATTTCCCATAACCTGGCTTAGTAAAACAAATCTACACTATTTAGTACTTGATAAAAAAATTTAGACTATGAATACCATACATATATAAAAATTTGGAATATCCTATTTCATAGTTTTTTCTTCTCTAAACCTGGCTAGAATTAATTCACGACAAATTTTCAATAAGAATTCCTGCTTCCTAACATTTCTTTCAATTTATCCTAGTGATATCCTAATGATGCAACTATATTCCATTTTTCAGAAGCTGTAGTTTTAGAGCTCACTTTTTGTTTGAATGTAATATTTTTTTTTGAATTAATATTGGTTAAGTCCCATAAAATCGACTCTACAGTTGTCTCAATTACAGAAATTTTAATTTTGCTCCATTTTCCAAATAGCATTAATTGAAGCTTTCTTTAGATCATTTTAGGCTCATGCCAAATGTTATTAATGATATTTAGATTAGGAAAAATATACAATCAAGGCAGAATTTCGATTTGATTTTCCGATTGTTTTAATGGTGAAAAAATGCAGTTATTATCTAGTTTGAAGAGCGTTAATGATGTCGACATATTTTGTTACAAAATATTAAGACAATAACTATACACGATTTGAACAAAAGCGCATTATTAGTAATTATATTACAATTCTTCAAATTTTTCACTTAATTTATCTGTAATACATAAAAAATATTTTAAATGAATATTCTAATCAAATTTTATGATTGCTTACCTTCATTACAATTAACCTACACTTAACACAGACTGTGCAGAAAATTTGTTGCTATTCTTACAAATCTGTGATTCGTTTTCTTCCAAAATCTAAAAGCCATTTAAGATATACAGACACAAATAGTGACCCATAAGTTTTTACTAATATGAGATTTAATGCATTAAATATCCATATTCAAGTGAATAAATTCTGGAATGCTTTTCGGTACAGCTGAAAATTTAACAGAGTTTGATGAAATTTTGCTTTTCTTTTAAAATTTAAAGGTTTCTTCTTACAACCGAACTTTGTGCAAAGGTTGTGCAATCAAATATTGCAATCCAGTTTTGTAATGATATAATTTTTCACAATTTTTTTACAATATGAATTAAATTAATATTAAACTAAATGAGATACTTCCAGTATATTTAGAAATAAATATTATTCCTATTAAAAAATCAAATTGCTTGTAAAAACAACTAAACTACATTTTTATTTATTAGGGTTGTCAATATTTCCAGATTTTGTAATAACTGCTAATATCAGTAAAAATTAATTTCAGAAAATAAACATTCAATTTTATAACAACTATTACTAATAAAAAAATAAGTAATTTTCTTCAATTTCAGTGCATTTATTTTTAATTTATTATTTATTATTATTTATTATTTATTATTATTTATTATTATTTATTATTATTTATTATTATTTATTATTATTTATTATAATTTATTATTATTTATTTTTTATTATTACTTATTATTTATTTATTTATTACACAGCGTCAAATATTGCGCACAGAGACTTGCAAAAAATTAGAGGGAACATTGATTACATTACAACAACATATTTTATAATTATTACAATTTAAATAATTATTTAATAAAATAATTATGTATTAATGGTTTTAATGTTATTAATGTTTTATTAATGTTTCTATTGTTTTAATTAAAAATGTTTTTCAACGTTTCATGAATGAAATATCGAAACATCAAAAATTGTTTTAAAATGTTGTAAAAATAATTGTTAATTAAAATTTTGTAATTAAATAAAAAAATGTTTTAACTTATTACAGCAATAACAATTATAATACAATTTAATAATAACAAATACACAATTTATATTATAAAATATTATTAAAAAAGAAATGTCGATCAAATTTTTCAAATTTTTACTAAAGGACAGTAAATTAACTAATTAAGAAAATAGCATTGAAATTAGATAACAGAAGTAAAATTTATCTTTATTCTAACACATTTTCAATCATAATTAAGATGGATAATAATTACATATTTCCTTTCAACGGATGTTGAAAAATATAAATGCACTTCAATGTTCAATATCAGTTGACAACGATGAAAGCAAATGCAAGTATTTTTTTATTTATTTTTATAATATTATTTTTATTTTTATTATTATAAATAAAATAATAATAATACTTCAATTTTAATTTTATATTTTTTTTTAGAAATTATTCTGCAATATTTTTATAATTTTAATTTTATTTATATTAAAAGATGATTTAAATGTTGATGCCAAATCTATGTGCAAATATCAATGCAATTATAGGTACGATTTCTGTAAAAGTAGGTGTGGGTACTTTGATCATAGATGTAAAAAGTATTGCAAAATGAACAAAAAATATTGTCGTAGATATTGTTAAATATATTAAAATAAATATTATGGCTTATTTTGGTTTTGCTTTCTGATATTATACATATAATAAATGTTAAAAAATTAATTTGCAAATAATACGAACAAATATGTTAGTTCTAATATTTGTTCGTATTCAAAAAAGAAATATGGAATTGTACTAAATCTTTTAATCTTTTTATTTAAAGGGTAAATATTTCTTCTTTCTTTCGATTAAGAAGTTATGAAGTTATTAAACTAAAAAGACAAAGACTACACATCTCATTTCTCTTTTGGACAAACAATTATTTTAATCTGTATTACAAAAGCTTGTGAATTGATACAGTTTCGTCGTCTGAGATCGATGGAGCTAGTCGTATTTCCTTATATAGTCATACTATGGTAGGTTATAAACCTTCAAAAAGAAATAATTTCAAAATCCCTATTTTTCTGTATAAACATAGTAACTTTATAAAATTATAATTCAGAAAACTTACCACCATAATAAAACCAACATTTACATAAATATCTCAAAATAAACATTAATAATGTTAGATTGAAAGCGATGTGCCTAAGTTTCCCAAGTTTACCGGAGTTTTTTAATGAAATTATTTATTTACATAGAATTATAAAAATTCAGATCAGGACTCAATCGAGGAATAAATATCTTTACTAGAAATATTTAAAATTTATTTTAGAAAAGCATAAATGTAAAATTAAAATCCCTTTTTCTGCCAAACTAATGATGAGAGTTTAATAATGAGAGTCTCGCTTAATTTTTTTCTAAAGTTTTCAGAATAAGATACAAATGATACAATACAGTTTTATTCGGCTAATTTTTTTTAGATTCTTTTTCACTATTTTTGTTACCAGATGAGTATTATACACTTATATTATAATCCTCCTTTTCGACATATTTGTCGATCAAAAAGAGTTGAATTTATTTTAAGCAATTTAAAAAGAGAAAATTTCATATTAATGAACTTTCATAGTAATTTATTTGAAAAAATTGCAAAAATGAAAATAAAAATAAAGTTTTACACTAAATTGTTTTTATTTAAGTAAAAATATCAAAGAAAATTTTTATTAAAATTAAATATCTATAAGTATTTAATTAAAAAAAATATTAATCCAAAAAACATTAAATTATGTATCAATGGGAAGAATGAGCTTGCATTGACTTGCATAAATCTTCAATATTTGGCGGAAGATTTGTTAACGATAATCTTACAATCGATGTCAAATTTAATCTATTCCGTTGTTTGGTCTTGGTTAAAGTGAATGTTACTTCACATAAATAAGTGGAAGGAAATGGGAGAATAGTTTGAATTGCTTTGTCACTCAAAACCTTGTACTCGCCATTATTTGGATCCAATACTTAGCAAGCGATGAATTTTCTTTTACATTTTTCAATGTCATGTCTGATGAGATGTCAGTTAATAATTCTTCTTCAACTATAGATAGGACATTTCAAGTATTTGTGAAATTGAATGGATCTAAAACCCACAATGTATCTGTTCTCGGGTCTTGGGTTACTGGAAAATATTCCTCAAATTGGATTGATAAAGTTTTTAAATAATTAACTATAATTCAAATTAATTTATTGGAATTGTAATATTGGTTTCTATTTTTAGCTTCAATCATTTGATCCGTTAAACAGCTAAACATATCGAAGTGGTTGTTTTCAACTCTCTAAATCCATAATTTAATATTTTTCTTTTCTATTTTATTATAACTATCAAACATTGTTTTGTATGTTCCTTGTAGTGATAAGTTCAGTTCGTTCAACAGTTGAAAAATATCTGCAAGATAACATAATTTCATGTTCCACTCTATGTCCTTCAAAGACTGAACTAGATCACTATTTTTACTTGATAGAAAGGCAATTATTTCTTCTCTCAGTTCATATATTCTTTTTAATATCCGACCCCTGGATAACCAACGAACTTCAGCGTGTAATAATAATGTTTTATGAGATTATCCAATTTCTTCGCACAATCTTTCAAATAATCTTGAATTCAGGGTACTTGATTCTATATAATTTACCATTTTAACAGTTGTTATAGATAACTAATTTAAATCAGCACTGATATTTTTACTCGCTAGCATTTCTCGGTGTATCATACAATGTGTACCTAATACATTTGGATCTACTTCTTTAATTTTTGCGACTAATCCTAAATTTTTACCAGTCATATTAGCTGCACCATCAGAACAAACTAAAATACAATCCCCCAATTTTAAATCAATATTTAAAAAATAACACGATATTGTTGTAAAAATTTCATGACCAGTTGTATGCCAGTTTATTTCTAAGCATTTTAAAAACTTTTCCGTAATTTCACTTTCATCCCAATCTACATATCTAATATAAATAATTAACAAAAATTTACCAACAATATCCGAAGACTCATCTAATTTAAAAGAATATATTTTTGATTTTTTAACTTTTTTGATTAGTTGCTGTTTCAACATCTTCGCTCATCATATTTATGTATCTCGCAACTGTGTCGTTTGGAAGAGGTATTGCTTTTGTTTTCTTTGCTAAATCTTTGCTATCACTAAACATTATTTGACAGGCTTCGACAACACAAGGAATATTTAGATTTTCTTCGATAGTTAAATTTTTTTTTCGATTTAGCAATTTGAAATGATATAAAAAAAGAGCTTTGAGAGCTTACTGTTTTTTGAGATTTCAGTTTGTTTTCTTTTCTTTTAAAAAAGTCCTTTGACTAAGATATTAATGCTTATAGATATATTTTTACTTACCATAACTACTATAGTTATAACCATGGTTACCAAAGTAAAAATCAATTTTCAATTTTCATTAAAGAATTTTTTACATATATGTAAAGTAGGCCGTGAAAGTTTACAAATATTTTTTCTACATTTTTAAACCGAAATTTAAATAAAAACCCACGACATTTTTCTAATGTTTAAAAATATATTGAGATTCTAACTGAAACTCTCAAAAAAAAATCTATTGTTTTTCACCAATGGTTTTTACATTAAAATTCAAATTCGAAAGAAATTTCTCATGGAAACCCCCAAAAAAACCATAGGGTTCCGCGGAACATTGTTCGAGAAACACGAGTCTAGTATATGTATATTATTATTATATAAAATAACAATATTTAAAAAAATCAAAATATTATTAATAAAAGATTTAAAAAATTAAAACATAAATTGTGTAAAGTATTAATGGAAATTTCTTTAGAGAAAATATGATATTCAAATGAGAGAAAAATGTTAATTTTGGGGAATTTTAGGCGAAATGAGGAAAGACAGTAAATAACATATGATATCCTAAGGATATTGTTTTACAAGGAAATTGCATGTAGAGTCTAGTGAATATTTCTATGGAAAAAATTTATTAATAATATACAACAAAACACAATACGTCATAGATCTATCCAGATCTATCAATATACTTTAAAACTCAGATATCAAAAAGAAGAATAACACAGTAACTCAATTGGATTATCAAAAATTAATGGTGATTTGTGAACAATCATGTTAGACAACAATAACTTACTATACAATAAATGCATACATTGTAGAAAACTAAAATAATACCAGTTCTTCAAAATGAACAGCAATATATTTTCATTTGAATAATTGGGTTAACCTCTTAAGTACGTCATCAACTAAATTAACCTAAATTGCCAAAATATGTTAAATATATTTCATAAATATTACTTATGTTAACGTATTATCTTAATAAATATCATCCAATAAGATATTATTTTATTTTTTGTAACACTATGCCCAATATGTATATATGCGCTAGTGGATAATAAAACTCGCTGCTGAGGAGCGCATTTCGTTTGACGAAATAAACCACTTAAGAGGTTAATAATGTTAGGCAAAAACTGATTTTGTTGACAATAAAGAAATATGCGTGTGACGGAACATAACATTTAAATATAGTGTTGGGTTTTATGATATCAAAATCAACCGATGGTTACTCAATGGGAATAAGTAAAGTCAAAGTCAAACACGTAAAAAGACCAACTAAACATGTTAAACGTAATTAAATTCATGTATTCTTCCAACATTTATTTATTAATTAAAATTTTCAATTCTCTCGTTTTTTCTGAAAATTTAAACAACTGAAGTGTGGTAATTATTAATATTGATGTAACTATTGGTCAAAATATAACTATTTAAATTTGTACTTCAATTTAATTTTATATTTACTTTAACTAAATGATCACATTTGTAACATTTAAACTATATGTTCGTTAAATAAAAATTCTGGAACTACTTAGAAAACCCAATTAAATGAGAAGAACAAACACTGAAATCACAAACATAAAATCTATCTATATATAAAAAAGCTAAGGGTTCCCTCCATCCGAATTTTTCTTTTTTTTATTATATTTTTTTTATTATTATTTTTTTTGGTTTTTTTTTGGTTTTTTTCTGGTTTTTTTTATTATTTTTATTTTTTTTAAAATTCAGTTTAAAATTCAGTTTATTAATATGTTTACATAACTATGATAAAAGATAATAACATAAACCATTTCAAAGTAATATAGAACGATAAGTATAAAAGAATAAATAAATCATAAAAAAATTAAAAATACTACTGAAAAAAAATCAATATTTATAGTTGAAGAAGTTGAATTCCTTGATATGGGCGACATGGACTATGTGCATCTATTGTGGGGGAATGAACTTCAAAAATGGTGGATTAAAATGCTGTACGTTCAGATTGAAAGTAAAACCATTAAATATCTAGCCTTACATGCTTAGTTTGATTGGCCAAGATAATCAGTGTATGTATTGTGGGCATTTTTCCCATAGAATATTTTCATCAATACCCTCAACTCCAATTAGCATATATGCAAAAAATGCCTTAATTACTTAGGCATAAGACTTTGACAAGCTTCTTCCATCATTGCAGGGAATTCTTCATTAGTTTTTACCAGGTTGAGCGCGATCGCTGCCTCTTTTATTGTGGCATATTCAATACCATCAACGGTCCTAAGTCCAGTGAAAGATGTAATACCCCGTTGGACTCTAAGTAAAAGCTTCAAATGAAATTTTTCAATATATTTTGGGGATACAGCAGGCAATCGACTTATTGTTTTTACGGCCCGTTCTATTTTTTTGAACACCCTAGGTGATGTTTCAACCCACCTATAGTGTATGGGAAGTTTATTATATGTAAGTGTTCGACTAAATTCATCAATCATGTTTAACTTAAAAAACTATAATAACATAGTTGTACTATTCTAACGTAACGCCTCCGCTTCGTTCCTTTCTTCAAACGTGATATGATTATTTTTTCCCCGCTATTATTTCCAGCGTTCTAACGGGGTTGGTGAAGCGAAGCGAACAGGGGCGGAGCCCTAGTAATAATAATAACAAGAAGAATCATAAATTACACAAACAACAAAAATAAATTACAAAAATAAAACAGATTCAAATTCGAGGGGAAATAGAAAATAAGGAATAAAAATAAAATGCTTATTAAAAATAACATGAAAATAAATGAGAAAAGTGAAGAAAATAGAATTTAAGAAAATTTAATTGGAAAATAATACAAAATCCTAGAAAATATGCAAAATCTATCAAGGAGTCACAAAGAATAAAAATAAAATAAAAACAATTTGAAATAAAATGAATATTACATGTTGCAAAACTCGCCTTTAAAAATGACAAACATGAAATCAAAAATTTAATCGAATTAAAAGATTTTAAATTTGTTTTAATGAATCAGTGCACATACATTAATTCACACGCAAAATAGGCATTATATAGCGACGCGTTTTCACCAGGAATTGATAAATATAATATGGTAAATTTATTTTAGTCTATCCAATTCATGTCCAGTTTATAATCAAGCATTGAGTATTTTATTTATGTGTTGGGTTTTAATTGAAAAAATAATACTAGTTGGTGGTTATGACTTCTCGTGTTCTATAACATAAGACACAACACTCCCAAACTATATTTGTATTTACAGTTATATCACAAATTGCACACCTGAATTGTTCCAGTAAGAAACAATATACGTTTATACCCGACGTATTCCGATGTGGGTGTTGGATTACTTTAAAACAATAACCACCTTCAATAATCTGATCCTGATTCAACCCTAATTGATCTATTGACTTCTCTTAATCTGTCGTTTGTCCAACTTACAAATATTATTCTTCATTTCATCGTCAGATGCTGATGGTTTCTAATTTCGACTTGCCTTATATATTTGCATAAAACCCAGTTAATTAATAATTCTCAACCCAAATTGTCTCTGACGAATCTCCTTCTGAGACTTTTTTTTCATCTCCTCCTCCATTACTCTGCTATGAATCTTCTTTGTGATAATCTTTTTCACATCTTCCGATTAATCATACTGTCTTAATAATGGATTTTTGAATTCCCTTTTTTTGGTTTTCTTGTTGTTAACTCAATTTGAATTTTCTTTAATTTAATCATTAATCGATTAACGATTTCCGGTTTTTACCATTCTCTTGCTTTGAGACTCTTTCTAAACGTATTGTGATAAATTCAATATCACTACTGTCTTTCCTCTTATCTAATCTATACCTGGCCCGATTTTCAAATTCAAATTTGATAATTTATTGATTTTCTATAATTTCACCGTTCAATTCTAATTGTGACTTTTGTAACCTGCTACCAATCTTTTAAGATAATTTTAAGTTTATAACTCCAAAAATAGTAATAATAACAATAATATCAAATAATAATGAAATGTGTATTAATTATACTATGAGTCAAATATATAACACTTTCTTATAATTGGAAATTTTATGTAAGCAAAACATGCCAGTTTGTGGTTGCCAAATATGATGTGAATAATTTCTTGAGTTTAATGATAAGAACGTGCGTTAGATGGTTCATTATCTTTGTTCATTGGTCAATTCTTCCTTTGACTTCTTAATCAGATACCATAACTTTATATCTGGATAAATGTCACTGCTTATAGACAGCAAAGGGAATGAGATTGCGCCAAAGGAATCTCACTCCTAATTCTAATTTTGTATCCCATTACCATCATTGATGAAAATAGTTTTAAATATGTTTTAAATATATAAAGTATTTTATAATAATATTATTTTCAAAAGTTCAGACAATGGGTTTGTCATAAATATGATATTCTGGGGCAATGACCAAGTTTATTTACTGAAGAAAATGAGGTATGAAAGTAGAAGTTCCTACAATAATATGGTTTACAGTGGTTACAATGGTACAATAATAAAGTTTAGTTACACTTTTTTCAATTTTATTCTTTTATCATTTCTTTTATCATGCATTTCAATAAGTATTAACAATTTTATCGATTTAAATATTTTAATAAACCTAATTTTTTTATTTATATATTTTTTAATATTTTGATTGAAGTCTATGTTAAAATAATTTCATTTCCTCAGATAATCCGATTCCATTATGTCAAGATGTCACATTGGTTGATTTAAATGGTTTAAAACAATAAAGTGATAATTTAAGCCTTTTGCTACGAATAATGTATTTAATGAAAGAATTTTCAACTATAAGATAGTCCTTGACAAGTTTTTTCATTAAATACATTATTCGCAGCGAAAGGCTTAAATTATCACTTTATTGTTTTAAATAATAAATGCTGCTACCAAGAAATGATCACTTTATACTTTAAATGATTTAGTTTGATTAAAACAAAATTTTGAAATAAATAAATTCAATAACAAAGTTATAACAAATTAATGACATCAGTTAAAAACAAGTGAATAAAAACTATTTAAAAATAATATTTAAAATAATCAAATCAAGATGCAACTATTCTTTTACTATTTCTATGGCTTCGATGACATATAAAATAGTTTCAAAAGTGAAATATTATCCTAAATATTATCAGGAAATATATCATTATCCACATTTATGAATACAGGTTCTCCTTGATTTCAAGCATCCAAATATGCAAGACACTATAGGACAAGGCATTCGACAAGAATGATAATTATTCCAGCAGGTTCTCTGACACGATTTAAAAGCTTCTGAATTGCATTTTATTGGCATGGTTTCAACCATTAAAATTATAATTAACAAAATTACCTAATGATAATAATATCAAAATTATTTAAAATATTAATAATTATTATATTAAGTTCATATACAAAACCTTAAAATTTAATAATGCAAATAAAATTTGAAAAATAATTATAATTATAATAATAAATATAAATGATTCGATTATTATGAAAAGATTTAATCAAATGTTATTTTAAGCAAATATATATTTTAGGAAACTATAACTTACTGTTCTATTAGCCATAACTCAAATATAGTAAATTCATTCTACCAAACTCCTTTATAAAATGGATTTTTTATTATATAGTTCCTGTAATTAATTCTAAATGAGAAAATTCTCAGATTATTCTTGCTGACAATTCGAACAGTTTCGTAATTGCTTAATTTTATAGTGATCATTATTATTAACAAGAAATGATGATGATAATAATAATAATAATAATAATAATAATAATAATAATAATAATAATAATAATAATAATAATAATAATAATAATAATAATAATAATAATAATACTAATAATAATAATAATAATAATAATAATAATAATAATAATAATAATAATAATAATAATAAATAATAATAATAATAATAATAAATATAATAATAATAAATAATAATAATAATAATAATAATAATAATAATTTATAATAATAATAATAATAATAATAATAATAATAATAATAATAATAATAATAAATATAATAATAATAAAAATAATAATAATAATAAAAAAAAAGTTCCTGTAATTAATTCTAAATGAGAAAATTCTCAGATTATTCTTGCTGACAATTCGAACAGTTTCGTAATTGCTTAATTTTATAGTGATCATTATTATTAACAAGAAATGATGATGATGATAATAATAATAATAATAATAATAATAATAATAATAATAATAATAATAATAATAATAATAATAATAATAATAATAATAATAAAACAATAAAATGATAATTTAAGCCTTTTGCTGCAAATAATGTATTTAATGAAAGAATTTCGACTATACGATGGTCCTTGTCAAGGACTATCGTATAGTCGAAAATTCTTTCATTAAATACATTATTTGCAGCAAAAGGCTTAAATTATCATTTCATTGTTTTAAATAATAAATGCTGCTACCAAGCAATCATCATTTTATACTAATAATAATAATAATAATAATAATAATAATAATAATAATAATAATAATAATAATAATAATAATAATAATAATAATAATAATAATAATAATGATAATAATAATAATAATAATAATAAATATAATAATAATAATAATAATAATAATAATAATAATAATAATAATAATAATAATAATAATAATAATAATAATAATAATAATAATATAAGAAAGTACGTAACTGCTGCAGAGGGCTACACTTATTTTTTCTGGTATTTTCAATACAAAAAAAAATTCAATACAAAATAAGGTCCTATATAAAAAAGACAGGATTTGTCTGACTATAGTAAGGGGATCTCGATAGAACCTGAGAATTTCAATACAAAAAGGGTCCTCGTTAAAAAGCGAAGGATTTATCTGACTATATATGTAATAAAATAGTCTTTTGTAGATTAAACACTCCTTTGTCAAAATAAATGTCTATCAATAACGCGTTATTAAAATATTTTTATTCATTAATAACTCTTATTGAAAATAATTATAATTATATCCTCCTCACTTATAGTCCCCCGATTCATGATATTCCACTAATTAATATTTAATCACTTATATCCCTCCTATTCTCGATATTCCACTAATTATTATCACTTATATCCTCCCCACAAATATTTCTTTTAAAATTGTAATAAATATTTTTATTAAAGTGATAATTTTTATGAAATAATTTTAAATAAATGCAATTAATATACATCCATTCTTATCGACCTTCATCTTATCTATGCCACTTCTCAGAATTTACCTCCTATAATCCATTCTACCACTTATTTTCAACCATTTGTATTCATCATAATTTCTTCACTTTAATGAAGATTCTTACCACCTGAGAATAATATTGTTAATTTTATCAAAGTTTATCAAAAAATAATTCTCTTTTCATTTTATCCTACAATTACTTACTACTTTTGAATAAAATTTTTTTAATCAAAATTTGTGATAATTTGACTGATTCAATTTGATGGAGTTATTGTTAATTCGTTTTATTATATATACTCTGAGTTTATCCGACAGGATGTTTTGTACCCCTATGGGTACTAGTCATAAGAGTACTGGTCATAAGGGTGTTGGTGTTTTGTTTTGACGATTTTATTTAGACAAATTT